>OZ017739.1:179778040-179813040 GCA_963969285.1 Odontomyia ornata | reverse complement strand
CTTACATCCGAAAAATACCCTGTACCTGCAAATTCCAAATTCGTCGCAAAATTACCCGTAGACATTCATCATGGGGATATGTTTATTCAGAACACAGAAGTGGCACCTAATCTTATAATTTCAGAGGAGATTTATCGAGCCAAAGATTGGTACTACTCCAAGGAAGATAAGATTTTATACCTGGAACAACTGTTGAAAGTTATCAGACTATCAGGAGACGAGTATAACGAAGTAAGTAATTTTAACATAGATTGCATTCCCGAAATGGATTGTACTCTTCCATCTAAAGATATCACCGAACTGATTAAGAGTATCCCATCTTAATAAAGAGGAACGGGAACTGATATACAAAATCTGCCGCGATTGCAATGATAGGGCCAGAAACTAAGCTTCACCAATCAGATAAAACATCGAATCCAAACCACAGACGATATACCAATCTATACCGAATCCTACAAGTAACCTTACATACATAAAGAGGAAGTCAGGAACCAAATTTCTGATATGCTCGATCAAGGCATAATCAGACCCAGCCACTCGCCCTGGAACTCGCCCGTATGGATAGTTCCGAAGAAAAGGGACGCAAGCGGCAAACAAAAGTAGCGGCTAGTCATTGATTACCGCAAACTAAATGAGAAAACCGTAACAGATCGATATCCATTACCCAATATATCAGATATATTGGACAAGCTTGGAAAATGCTTTTATTTTTTTCATTAGATCGAGATGGACCCCAGGGACATCAGCAAGACAGGTTTCACTGTTAAGGGTGGGCATTACGAATATATCCGTATGCCCTTTGGGTTGAAGAATGCTCCATCAACCTTTCAACGCGTGATGGATAACGTGCTCCAAGATTTGTAAGAGAAAATATGTCTCGTTTACTTGGACGAAATTATTGTCTTCTCAACTTCCCTTCAAGAGCATGGTGAAAATTTACGCAAGGTCTTTAATAGGTTGCGTGATGCAAATTTTAAGGTACAACTCGACAAATCCGAATTTCTACACAAAGAAATCGCTTTTCTGGGGCACATAGTATCAACCGAGGGAATGATAAGATACAGGCAATTAGGAACTTTCCAATCCTTAAAAACCAGAAAGAAATCAAAGGCTTTCTCGGTCTATTGGGTTATTACCGAAAGTTCATTAAAGATTTTTCCAAAGTAACCAAACCGCTTACAACCTGCCTGAAAAAGGGTAACAACATTCAGCTCACAGAACAATACGCTAAAACATTCGAGTTCTGCAAAAACTTGCTAATGAACGAGCCTGTCTTGCAGTACCCGGATTTTAACAAGCCATTTATACTGACTACGAATGCGAGTAACCACGCAATATGTTCAGTATTATCGCAGGGATAAATGGGGACCGACCGACCTGTCTGTTAGGCTAGCCGTAAACTGACAGATTCCGAAACTAACTACTCAACTATAGAAAAAGAACTACTTCAGACCATACCTGTTCGGAAGGAAGTTCCAGATCGTCACAGACCATAAGCCTGAAAGAGCCCAATTCAAAACTTATCAGATGGCGTCTCAGATTGGAAGAATTTGATTACCAAGTTATATATAAAAAGGGAACCCAAAACAGTAACGTGGATGCATTAAGCAGAATAAGATCTCAGGATAATATCGGTAGCCTAAAAGTAGAAGTGAACGTTGGTGAATCTTCACCAGCAAATAACACGTCCATCCAAGCTGAAATGGGATCAACTGTACACTCAGCAGACGAAAACTTGGATGATGGCATTCCGATTTCAGAACGAACATTGAACGAGTTCTCCCTACAAACTATCTTCGAAAGTGTACTAGGACCCCGCATACATCCCTGGAAATGCCCTTCAAAAATAAGTAAAGAAGAATAATCCGGATGTATAATTTCACTGAAAGCAACGTAACAGAACTTTTAAAAAAATACTTGGTCCCGAACAAAGTAAACGCCATTTTTACCACCGATGAGATTTTTAAGACAATTCAAAGCACTTATTCCAAATTTTTCTCACAATCCCTAATTTTCAATATCGTTCGCTGTAAGGAATTCGTTCATGATATTATAGACTCAGACGAACAGGACAAAACCATAAATGACCACCACCTACACAACAACCATCGAGGTATCAACAAGACCGTTTGGCTTCTTAAACGAACGTGGTACTTACCTAACCTCAGGGACAAAGTTACTAAAATAATAAACAATTGCGATACTTGCCAGACACAAAAATACGACAGAATTCCACCCAAACTGCAATACGAAATTTCCGAAAGTCCCAAAAAACCTCTAGACAGTATATAAGTTGACATATACACAATCAGAGGTAAACCTATCTTCACAATTATAGATCGCTTTTCCAAGTTCGCAGCTGCATATACGCTTCCAGCCTAAAACAGTTTAAGCATTGTCAAATCACTTAAGCATTTTATTAGCATTCACGGTATACCTAAAAAACTGACCGCTGACCAAGGAACCGAAATGACATCGACCATATTCAAGGACTTTTGCACTCAATATGGAATTGTCTGACACCTTACCTCATTCCAACAAACAAGCCGCAATGCTTATGTTGAGAGATGGCATTCGTCATTGACAGAGACATACCGAATCATCTTAGAAGAACGGATAAAACGTAAACTCGACTTGGACCACGAAGACACACTTAACGAAGTAATAATCACATACAATAATGCCATTCACTCTACCACTGAACTGGCACCATTCGAATTATTCACAGGTAGAACCCATGTATTTGACAAAACCATAAACTTTAATAACAAACACGAATACCTAAACAAATTGAATGAATTTCAGTTTCAAATATATCCTCAAATTAAAAACCGCTTAGATAACTTAGCAAACAAGAACTTACAAAAACTAAATTCAAATCGCGTTTAATCCCCAACCTTCCAAGAAAACGAAGAAATTTTCCGTAAAGAATCTAAACGTAATGAAATTACCCCAAGGTTCAGCAAGCAAAACGTTCAAGAAGATAACAGACTAACACTAACTACTCACAAAAACCAAAAGCTACACAAAGCAAAAATTAAAAGGAAACGTAAATTTCAGACTAACGCTAGCAGCGCGATCCCAGAAGATGAAATACAGCTCTTCAACAACAACCAGGGGCTTCTACCTCTACAACTAGGGAAAACTAGAATCATACGCTCGTTCGAAAACCTAGTACACATAGTAAGACTGGACAAATACCAACAGACATTGAACAACATTCACACTACACTTCTTAACTATAACGAAACGCAGGCACCAGATACATTAGCGATACTTAAAATTAAACTTGATGAATTAGACCATAAGCTCAAGGCACTGAAACCTACCATAAGATCAAAAAGAGGATTGATCAATGGCCTTGGTTCGGTTATTAAAGGAATCACAGGAAACATGGACGTAGATGATGCAGACCAAATTAACAACGAAATCAGACAACCAACGTTGAACCAATCTGGTCTTCAAAATCAAATTAACGGTCAAACACGATTAAATAGGGCTTTCATGGAGAAATTTAGCAATATCACAGACCATATCAACAGCCAAACAGATGCCATTAATAAACACTTCGAAACCTCTCAAAATCAAATAAAAAGGGAACATAACACTATAATTCAACTGCAATATCTTAATTAAATCAATTACAACATACGAGTAGACCTACTGAGCAATCACCTTACCGATATTGCGGAAGCAGTGATCCTTGCTCGGCTGAACATAATATCAAAACAAATTTTGAGCTCCGACGAACTAATAAAAATTTCGCAGACCCTACAAAATCAATCCGTGACTATCGAATCAGATGAACAAACCTATGAGCTACTAAATTTACAGGCATATTATAATCATTCAAATATTATTTTCAACATCCAAATACCCATACTTACTAACGGAACCTTCTCACTTTTCTATATTATCACTCTTTCAATCAACCAGACCCACAGAATACAAACCAAACCATACGCAATTCCCACCCTAAAAAGTGTTCAACTCCTTGACATAAAATGCTCAAAAATCGAAGGGATATTTTACTGCCAAAAATAAAGGCCACTAAGAAACTGCAGTATTTGCAGATGCATCGCAGACGTGATAAATGGTCAACCCACATCCTGCCGGCTCGAAAGCATTTCAGGTACACCAGAAAAATTTCAAACCGAGCCCAACTACATCGTATTCATCAACATCCCAGAAACCACGATCAAATCAACATGCAGCTTTACCGATCGAGTAATATCTGGCGCAGGACTGATACGCTATCAGGACTGCGAGATCCAAATCTTCGAAATAGCGTATAGAAGCATAAATTCAGTATTTTGGAACGAAATAAATGTCTTTCCGGGCACTAAAACTAACGCAACTTTTACCACGAGAGAAGCCGACCTACTGTAATGATTTTCTACCTTCAACTCGACGCGGAACCGACCTCTCATCGGTTCTAGACGTTAAGTCTGAGTAGTGCCAACGGATGGTACCAACAGGTCAACCAATCCGTGCACCGTAACCCATTCATGCGGTGACTGCTTGTCGGCCAGCTAGTTCGGAGAGGATTTCGGTCGCGGGTCTCCGAATGGATTACGCTCAATTACAATATTTCAGTCACCTGAACTTGCCCGTTTTCCAAACGCGTCAACAATTACTCATCCAGAACGAGAAACCTACATTACGTTAGTTCTGGATGTGATCTATCCACAGATCTCAAATCAAAAACGCTACAAAATCCCATAGACGCGTTACCGATTCACCGACGCGGTACCGAAAAATATGCTACTCGAACTTAAACCGAAGAAAACTACTCTAAGGAAATGACGAAACAAACAAAGGTACCGCGTACCGCGCGCGACGCGAAACCGACTTCAGCGGATTTGCAGAAACCCTACCCTCGCGACGGCATACTTACCCTACACTCTCTGTTCCCACTGAAAAAGAAGAGTCACTGAAAAGGAAAGTCGTGGGTTAACTTAGCAATTCATGTTATTTTTATTACCTTAAATACCGAAAATATGCCAGTTTTCGTATATACATCTAATATTATCATATTAGTTCATATAACTCAATAAAACTATCCTTAAATTCAGGAAAATATTACTTCATATTTTTATCTTTATAATTGCAATTATATTTTTTTAATTTTTATCAATCAATTGATAACTTTCTATCCCAAATCACGCAATTTCATGTGAACTTTACACGGCATCTGCCAAATTTAAACAAAGCGTGATGTATAATTACGCGTGTAAACAGGCAATAACAATAACACTTCACATGGGTGTATCATGATTAATTTCTACTTTTATAGTTTCCCACAAATAATTTATAGGTATTTCGCTAGCCTTTACGTTTGATTTTTAACCTTACATACTTGTAATTAAAATTAGAACCATTTTGAAGATGAAGGCTCTATTTTGCCACTTCTGTCTTTATGCGAAATAGAAAAGTGAGGATCACAATTTACATTTACAATTTACATTTGAATATACCAATCTTTTTATAGTTTTTTTTTTTTTTTTTAGTATGAATAGGGGAATCCGTTATACATTTTGTTTGATACCACGAATGGTAAAGTATTCTTCTTGTATGAAATTTTTTTTTTTTTTTTTTTATATCAGAGTTTTGGTTTAAATTAATTGTTCATTCAGCAACTTATTTCTGAATAAAATAAAAAAAAATAAAATAAACGACGTGCAAATACCTGAAGGTAAACAACCTGTCTTCGTAGATCGGCATCACTAAAATCGGTATAGGAGAATTTAATTTATCACAAATAATATCTTCGGGTGGTTTTTGTGACCGTGACATTAAAATATTCGTTGATTGGAATAAGCCGCCAAACATAGACGATATGATTGAATCTTCTCTTCTTATTTCCTTTCCATTTGTATTTTGAATTTGTGATGATTTACGTTCTGGTGAATTAATAGCTGTTCCGCACTTATCCTCCTGTTCGTAAGCTGTACAAATGCTATCCGTAACAGAACCCGACGAACTGCTTTCGGTTAAACTGATATGCCCTAAAGAAGTTTTCGTTTCACCACCTGGTGTTACTGCATTACTACTTTCTAACGCCTGCTGCACCTCTGGAGCTTTTGTTATCTCCACATGGATTTCTGGTGCAGTATTCTTAATGGCAACTGATGTTATGCAAGGAGCATTGTTGTAACTACTATCCTCTATGGTATCAAGGGACGGTACTCTGGAGATACGACGTTCTTCGGATGTTTTTCGGCTTTGATAAGCATGCTCCAGAACTTCAATGCTACTTTGACTGGGATTACTTAAAATTTCGATATCACTTTCACCGTTTTTACTGAAATTGAAATCAATATCACGATCAGGTGTCGAACTACCCGCGACACTTTGATTTGAATCAAACGATTTTTCTGATTGAGTAATTTTTAAACACGATGATGATTCGTTTAACGATCCAGCTGAACCTATACTGCTATGTGAAGCACTTTCTTCAATTACATATTTCTCACCCGCACTTTGTTGTCCGGTTGCACTGGATTGGGTTGCAGTAGCTGTTGTTTGTGTTGTAGAGGATAAATTACTAGTTGGTACTGTATTTAAAGTTGAAATATTGCTAGCTATGACCGGAAGTTCCTCGTATTTTGGCAGCGAACCTTTTGTCGATGAACTAAGCTTTTCGTGAAGTTCAACAACGAAAATACTAGAGCATTCGGGACAAGTAACGTCAACGCTTGATTTCTTGTATGTATTCTCACGAGAAAATTGAGTTGAGCATTTTACACATTTATACAAGGTTTGATTCATTTCACTTAGAAGTCGCTTGGAAAGAATTCCACGAAGATATTTCTCTAATTCCTGACATAATCCTTCTTCAACCGTAAAGATTCGTTCTTTCTTGTCCTTTTTCACTGTGTCGAAATTTATCCGAATTGTGTCTGCTTTCACTCTTTCATAACTTTCTAGTATTTTTATACTCCATTTTGTTTTCGTCCTTCGAGTTAATATATCTCGCTATTTTATATAGGCATCAGAAACAGCTAAAAACACTTCCTCGCTATAGTTCGATTGGTGAACAATATACGTCACTTCATTTTCATCGGGTTTTTTTTACTCCGTTAACAATAACATTCGCTAATGTTGTCCAAGCTTGTATATTCGGACGTATTTTCGTGGGAACTGGAAGAAGGTGCGGGGTCGACGGCTTCGGCGGGACTGGTATTCTTCTCTTTGGTTATTTTAGCAGAAGTGTCCCCGGTATTTTCAGTATCGCTGGTTTCGATTCAGTTCACACTGCCTTCCGCTCTTTCCTAATGTTTCTGCTCCGGTGAATGTCACTGCCTCACGAATAACGTTTTCCAAAAACTCTTTAAGCACACCACGCGTTTCTTCACAGATTAAACAGGGAATACGTTTCACTCCACCACGTCGCGCCAAACGACGTATAGCTGGTTTTGTAATACCTTGGATATTATCACGAAGAACTTTACGATGACGTTTAGCGCCTCCATGTGGCTGTCAAAATTTTCGGTTGTCACCTCGGACAAAACATATGTGCGTGGAATGGCACTTCATATGGCGGAAATGTGCTTCTTCAGATGTCGCCAGTGGCATAGTTTTCTCGATGGCCACGGTGGAGGGGCATTTCCAGATGGCTATGTCTCGAAATGTGCCGGGGTTGGATTAATTCTATATTTCGAATATTTATATCCACGGATCTAAATATTTGGACAGAAAAAAAAATATTTTCTGCACAACGATATCCGCACAACAGATGAAGTCCGCTGGCACTTCGAGGACATATCCATCTGGCAGGTTACAAGGGTTCGGGATCGAAATCGCTTCGATTCCTGGGCGTAGGCGTCACATTACACTACGCATCCTCCAGAACTATTGGGTGTACAACTTAATAACCGGAATGAATTTGACGCTACATGTCCGTACTAACAAATATCGTGAAAGCTCGAACTTTATATATATGTCATTTTGGAGGTACATTTAACAGCTATCAAAATCAGTCAACAAAACAATTTTATCCTGTGTGCATCATTATTATTTTTCACGATGAATAACTTCGAAAATTGTAGAAAAAAACAGCATTTGCGGTAGGTTCGCTTAGGTCATTTTTTTTGCAAAGAAAACTGCTGCGGAAGTCATCGTTTGCTTGTAGAAGTTTATGGCGACAATGCTTTAGTGAAAACACAGTGTTTTGAATGGTTTCAACGCTTCCAAAGTGGTGATTTTGACATCAAAGACAAAGAACGCCCAGGACAGACAAAAAAGTTTGAAGGCGAAGAATTGGAGACGCTACTCGATGAGGATTCGTGTCAAACGCAAGATGAACTTGCCAAATTATTGAGAGTGACTCAGCAAGCCATTTCGAAACGTTTGAAAGCCGCCGGATACATTCAGAAGCAAGGTAATTGGGTCCCCTATGAGTTGAAGCCGAGAGACGTAGAACGGCGCTTCTGTATGTCTGAAATGCTGCTTGAGCGCCATAAAAAGAAATCATTTTTGCATTGGATCGAGACTGGAGATGAAAAATGGATCCATTATGACAATCCCAAGCGCAAAAAGTCATACGTGAAGCCCGGCCAACTAACCAAATCAACGACGAAGCCAAATATCCATGGCGCCAAGCTTATGCTGTGTATTTGGTGGGATCAGAAGGGGCCGTTATATTATGAGTTGTTGAAATCGGGCCAGAAAATCACAGGTGACCTGTACCGAACACATATAATACGTTTGAAGCGTGCCATCATCGAAAAACGCCCGGAATATGCGACCAGACACGAGGCTATAATTTTTCATCATGACAACGCTCGGCCGCATGTTTCAAGACCCGTGAAAAACTATTTGGAAAATAGTGGATGGGAAGGCCCACCCGCCTTATAGTCCGAACCTTGCTCCGTCTGACTTTCATTTATTTCGCTCGATGCAAAACGCCCTCACCGGAATACGCTTCACTTCAGAGCAAGGCATCCGAAATTGGATAGATTCGTTTTTGGCCGCCAAGCCGGCGCAATTTTTTTGGGATGGAATTCATAAATTGCCTGAATGATGGGGAAATATTGTAGCTTCCGATGGACAATACTTTGAATAAAATACATTGTAAGATTTTTCCACAATAATGCATTAAATTTCGCTAAAAAAATTCCGGTTATCAAGTTGTACACCCAATACGATTTTCCGGAATCCAAAGAAATTCAAGTTTCGGACATCATAGCCTACAATGGACAAATTATTTTAAACAACAACAATAACACTCGTATGGGTCATCCTAGCCATCTTCCCCGCAATCTGAATACGTATCAAACAGCATCTCGCTCCAGCTAAAGCAACTTCTAAACCTCGGTTTCTTTAGTATCGCCATTCCAAGGGGGGAGGAGTTACGATACCTGCACTATCTCCGGGACGCAACCCTTCCAAAAACTACGTCAGCGACTCTAGAAAACTCAGATTCACACGAATGGTACTTTTAACATGACACCTGAAAATGATAACGTTTCACCTCATTTCGGACTTAACATATTTTACATATCCGGCACATGCAATGGAGCCAGCACTTTTAACCATGTGTAAATTAAGACAGTCGCGCGAGTTACAGATCCTATAGATTTATTCACCAAAAAAAACTAGGTTTAACTTATTAAAGTGAAAATTTATTATAGCAGCGTAACGTTCCAAGTCTAATTTACAATTGAATTACTTCTTCGAATTACAATTTTATACTTTAGGAATATTGCTTACATAGCTGGCATGTGCATAAAATAGGTGCAAGAAATAAATATATATATCAACACATTGCAATTGTAGAAATTGGTGGATTTAGTATGTATAGAGCATGTTAGGGTGATGGACCCATAACTCCTCCTCCCCCTTTAGAAAGTTGCGATGTCTAAAAAAACTGGATCCGTGCATGTTCGTTGGACTGAACTATGACTTGTGAGTACTGTTGAAATTGTACTACCTGTGATCTTCGATGATAATAGATTATACAGGCAGTTGCGATTGTTATAAACCAGTATACCCTATGTATACTGGTAAGAACTGGGAGCTCAACTTGATGCTTATCCTATATACAACATCAAGGCTCCCGGGGAAATAACTCACTGTAACACCACTTACCTGCTACTCTGTCCATTTAATACCAGAACACCAAAGACGAGAGTTACATGTTTAAAGAATTTAGTTTTATTTTATGTTGATATTTTAAATTAATTACTTTTACACTCCTTTAATTATTTTTAACATCTATCCATACTGGAAAGGATTAGCTGATGGTGGCTACGCAGCGTAATACGCAATCAAGCCGAAGGAGGTTCGCGGCTTGAGCCAACACCTCACCATCTAACTAATCAGCGAAGATATTCCGCAGTTGCACCGGAACTAAACTTTCGAAAGTACGAACGGATTACACACCGACTGGCTCGAACAATTGCTTTTCTGTTGTTATCACTACTCGCCGCTTCTCGCTCGATCAATTGCTTTTAAACGATTCTGCGGCCTCAATTCGCCCTAAATTCGCTGAGTAGTCGAAACGTGCGCTCTCGTTCCACGAAAGCTTCCTCCGCGCTCCGTCTCACTTGCTCGCATGGTGAAACTTTGCGGCGAATTGGCGGAATTGGAGAAATCAGTCGAGGAAAAGCTTTTGTTTAGCTTTTCTGTTCTCTTCACAGTGTCACTCCGCTGGAAGCACACCCCGAAGCTTCTCATGTACATAGTCGTCGTCGTCGCTAATGTTATGGCTTATGTTAAGCGAATTATGAAGTCTTTTCGCTTGCCGTTGGTCGACAATTACATGTTTTGATGACAATGGGCGTATGTGCTTGACCGCATAACACTTGGCGGAGTGCGAATGCTTAAACGATTGACGACATTTCTATATAGCATAACACGATGATGGTTAAGCAGGATATTATGGTAAGTGTTGTGTAGAATTGCCGTTGGTTCATGTAATTGTCCAGGGTAGCGGGTTGCCTTCTGATGAATTGATATTTTTGTAATTCGTCCAGTTGCATGTTGATGTTAATTGCGGGTGTGAAGTTCACTGTTGAAAACAAGGTTGGAACGATATGAATTTCACCCCAGTGAACTGGTCCTTTGGTGCTATAGATACTGCCATTTGTAGTTATTTCGCCATTGTTGAAGCGGATGAGAAGAGTTCCTTCGATCTTCAATCTGTCTTGTCCACAGGTGGTTGTGATGGTTGTGACAAGAACATTTACGAATATTAGATGGTTGGGCTCCCGCTTGAACATTCCCATGTCAAAGTCGCGGTCAATTAGTTCGCAATTTGCGGGTATGTTGTTTATAATGCTTGCAGTGCAGTTTGCCTCAATTCTTCCTTTCGTTGTAGTTGTTTTTGAGCAGTAGTATGTATTTTCAGTGTTCTGGCATTTTTCGTCAAGACTTTGTGAGTTTTAGGATTCAAAATGAGGTAAGGTTGGGTTAGGATGGTTTTGGTTTTGTTTATCGGAAAAGGGATTATGTGATAGGGAGAGCAATTTTTTTTTTATGTAATGGAGATCCGGATGTTTAAGATTAAGTTGAAATCGTTGGAGTAGGCTTGTAAATTCAACAATTCGTAAATTTGTTCGGTCGATTTTATGTTTAAATGTCGGTTTTCGAAAATGAAATTTATCTCGGATAGTTCTAGTGAACTAAGTATTGCTTTGAATATAAGGTTTAATTTTGCCAAGATGATTGCTTCCGAAATGATAGCGATATGATCGTTTAATAGGTCAATATTGTAATTTACTTGCTTCAGATATTGCATATATTTCAAATTATGTTCTTTTATCACTTGGTTTTTGGAGTTTTGTTTATATACTTCAAAGGACTCGTAATAATTTTTTGTTGTTGGTTAATGTGAGTCATAATATTGTCAAAAGGTTTTATCATTTGTTCATTCAGTTTAGTTTGCTGATTTAGTTCCTTATTCATATTTTTTCGTTATTTAATACTTAATTGATTTCATTATTAATATTAATGGCGTCACCAGCATCCATGTTGCCAGTTATGGGTTTTATTATTGCTCCAAGCCCGTTAATAAGTCCTCTTTTGGTTCGTTTTTAGGTATATGGTTCGGTAACGTGTCATTAAGTACTGTCAGTTTAGATTCTGTCACGTCTAAGGATGATTTGAGTTCAGAGATGTTTTCGAGGGTTGCAAGTGTGTCCTTTATATGATCGATGTTTGTTTGATAGTTGTCTAATCGTACGATATGTATTGAGTTTTTGTAGGAGGTGATAAGCCGTGCCGTTCCAAGTTTTATAGGCAGGATTCCATTGTTATTCGCCAGGTCAAGTATGTCCAGTTCCTGTCCGTGTGCTATCAGCATGAACCTGAAATTTACGTTTCTTCTTTAGTTTGCTTTTATGGATTTTTTGATTTTTATCTGAAATTATGGTGACACTTAATATTTTGAAAATCTTCGATTTAATTTGTTTCTACGACACTCCTTCTATACACTACTGATCCTTCGTTGTATGTTTCGGGGTTTCCTCTGGAAGAATATAATTTTTCATTTCTTTTATTAACCTGATTTTCTAGGTGTTGCTTTATTTCAGGGTATAATTTACATTCAAATTCTTAAGTTTCTCAATATATTCGTGAGTCTGATAGGGTGACAGGCTGTTGTTTAATTTGTATGTTCTACCGTAAAATAGTTCATAGGGAGTGAGTTTCGTAGCGGAATGAATAGAATTATTATAGGTGATTATAACTTCGTTTAAAATGTCTACCGGATCATTTTCGCGGTTTTTCTCGTAGATTATTCCGTAGATTTCCGCTAAAGTAGAATGCAACCTTTATACTGGTGCATTACTACTAGTTTATTGATATGACGTCGTGGAATGGTTTATACCAAATTGTCTGCAGAAATCCTTAGAGGGTGGATGGAGGTAATATGCGATCCCTGATCTGTTACAACAGTTATTAAGTTTTTAGGGGTGTCGTGTAGGCTGATATAGTGCTTTAGTGCTTTAATAATCGATAAACTATTCCTTGCGGGTAGTTGGTGGTATGCTGCTGCAAATTTTGAAAATTTATCAATAATGGTTATAATGTACCGTTTGTTTATCGTATACATATCTGAGTGAAGGTATCTAGAGGCATACTACGTGTTTGTGGCGTTTGAAACTCTGGTTTAGGAGGATTCTTTTCATATTTGAAGAGGTTGCACTTCTCGTAAATATTTATAATTTCTGTTATTTTATTCTTTAGGTAAGGGAAGTAATAGTCTCTTTTGAAATGGGCTAGAGTCTCATTTATTCCACAATGATTACTTGTCAGATGGTAGTTGTTTATCAGAGCATCCTGATCATCGCTTTCAATGATTTTCTTAAGACCCTCAGTGATCTGACTAATTTATAGGTAAAGGAAATAATAGTCTCTTTTGAAATGGGCTAGAGTCTCATTTATTCCACAATGATTACTTGTCAGATGGTAGTTGTTTATCAGAGCATCCTGATCATCGCTTACAATGATTTTCTTAAGACCCTCAGTGATCTGACTAATTTATAGCATCCGGATTGTGAAAAATGTTTTTCATACACGTTTTGAATTGTTATAAAAATGTCGTCTGGGGAAAAAATTGCCGTAATTTTGTAAGGAGGGATGAATGTTTTAAAGATCTCAGTAAGTCGTGCATTTTAATCGTTCGCCTTTGTTTATTTCTGAATGGTGTTTCAATGAAAGTTGATGGTTGTCTATCAGTTTTCTCTAGGACTAGTTGAAGCGAAAATTCATTTAGAGGTCTTTCTGAATTTGGATTCCTATATTCATGTCTTCTTCTGCCGAATGTATCGTAGTACCTCTTGTGCTTTGAACTGAAATGATTGAAGGTAGGTTTGTGGTTTCATTGTTGTGTATTTCCACAGACGCTGTCTTGATGTCTGTTGGTGTTTTTATTCTATTCAGACATCGGCATTAGTGTTCTGGGAGCCCTTTTTATAAATCATCTCATAATCGTTTTCTTTAAGTTTGAGCCTCCAATGGATTAATCTGGAATTAGGGTTTTTTTAGACTCATATCCATGTGAGTGGTTTGTGAGCGGTTACGATTTTAAATTTCCTTCCGAACAAATATGGTCGGAAGTATTTGGTGGCCCATACAATAGCCAAGAGTTCCTTTTCTATTGTGGAATAGTTTGTTTCTGAGTCATTTAAGGTTCTACTCGTGAAACAAATAGTACGATCACTGGCGATGGGTCCTTGTGACAGAAGTGTCCCAATCGCGAAATTACGTGCGTCGGTTTGTAAAACAAAGGGCTTACTAAAATCAAGATATTGCATGGTTGGGTCATTCATAAGAAGATTTTCACGATCCTCGAAAGCACGTAATCTATGGTACGTCCTTTCTTCAAACATTCTGTCAAGGTTTTGGTCAATTTTGCAAAATCTCTCACGAATTTGCGAGAGTATACTAGCAAGCCAAGAAAGGATTTAATCTCTTTTTGTGTTTTTGGTATAGGATAGTTGGCTATCGCATGAATCTTTTCAGGATGAGGTTTAATGCCCTCGGTTGTGACGATGGGACCCAGGAATTCGATCTCTTTCGTCAAAAACTCCGGTTTGTCCAGTTGGGCCTTCAAATTTGCCTCTCGTAATCTCTGAAATACCTTTTGAAGGTTTTCACCATGCTCTTGTAAGGACGTCGGAAAGATGATGTCATCTAAATATACTAGAGACACCTTGCTTTGGAGGTCTTTTAGCACGTAATCAAACGTATTCATAGTGGCCACCTTAAACTGTGACTATTTCGTTAATATTAGGAAGAGGATATCGATCACTTATCGTTTTCTCATTTAACTTCCGGTAATCGATTTGTAATGATTTTCTCACGTCTCGTACGTTCGTTCGCTCGAAGTTCCCCGAAAGAAATCTAAACCGACCTCTCATCGGTTCTAAACGTGAAGTCATGGAACGTGACAACGGACTGTACCCATCAGGTCGACAAGTCCGGACACTCTTAGTCTACTCCGAGGTGTCTGCTGGCTAGGTAGTTAGTTCGGAGAGTAGTTTCGGTGCCGGATCTTACGCGAGCAGACTAAATCCGAGTTCGCGTATCTCAAACACTAATGAATATTTTGACATGTAAATTTGACATAGATACCACTGACAGTACTACCAACCTAAAAAAATAATTCTACAAATCCTTCGACGCGCGCAGTTTAAATTCAAATGTCCCCTTATTTTCTGGTCACAGTAGTATATATATATTTTTTTGTATAAATATCCCTCATACTTTATTTTAATAATTCTGATAAATAAGTAAGAAAATAGGGTTAGCATATATATATTTGACTATATTTAAAATTTATCGGGTTTCGTTTATTAAGTTTTTTTTTTCGTGTTGTTTTGTGTACTATATTTAATCTTTATATGCTTTTTGTCTCACGTATACGTACCGACTACATCTGAATTAAAACGAGGATAGAATTTAAATTGCTTGGTCTAATTGAAGGGAATTCGCAAAAGCTCTATGGGAATGAAATGAAAGAAATTATCTTCTTGCACAAGATTTGTAATTACATGAAAATTATGAAATATATATATATATATATATATATATATATATATATATATATATATATATATATATATATATATATATATATATATATTTGTAAATATTTTATCGTTCTACTTTATAAGCATTTATCAAAAACAAATCTTACAAAACTTACTAGTTATATCTAGAACATTGTGCAGACCTTGAATATCGTCTTAAATCACGGCAAATACATTCTCATTTATGTATAATTGAGTTAAAAATAGTGTGATTATATCTTCTTCAAAATTACAAATTATACTTATTCAGAAAAAATTGAATTAAAACAATTGGAACAAAATCTAACTAAATTTTCCATGAAATCATAGATTCATCATTATTACAGTATTAAATAAATTGTGTAAGTCACAGTTTTGCAAAAAGCTCCAAGACGTTTCGCCTTAACTCTTTCACTCACACTTTTACCTAGATAAAACAACAATTCATTTTGTTCATTCCAGAATTACAGGTGATTAGTAGATTTGAAAAATATGATCAGATTTTTTTTTTTGTAAAGGACTTTCGAGAAAAATGGTGGTTAGTAACGATGACCACTATGACTGTAGACAGCCGAGATAAATTTTAATTTTTTTATTATTCACACATCACCCAAATTATTCAGTAAAACACAAAACCAACTTAGTAAATCTATTTTTTGTGGAATTCTTGAAAGCAGGTATTTCCTTTAGTCAAGCAAAGCGGAACTTTACAAGTGCTGCATTGCCAAATAGTACGTACTGGAACTTTTTTAATGCTGCACTTACAACACCTTTTTGAAGAGGATCGTTCTGGTTGATGGCAGTTACTTTCAAGTCGGATCTCACTTGGAACTATTGGTTTGTGTTTTTTTATAACCACTGGCTTAGGAGATGCTGCTGGCGAGCCGCGGTTACTGCAAAATGGTTTCAAATATGCTGGAGCTAGAAGTCCTTGATATACTAAGCGGCGAAATTCTTTTGAGGTGAATGAGCAGAGATCTGGTTGGTAACCGAGCAATCCAGGAAATGGAAGAAAATACAATGCCACCACTTGTGTGATTTTCTGTTTATGGCATAGCTTCTTTTGAGCTGGTCAAACTTGTCAACATAACTCATGTGATTGTTGTATTCTTTGATGGAGTTCGGACAGGGAACTTCAACTTTTTCTCCAGTACGTTCCCTTCTTGTGACTGTTCCCACGTCTTTGGAATCTAGATGATTCGACAAAATAAAAACAGGTCTTTTGTCTTTCCATTCTAGCAAACTGGTTTTGCTATCACTGATACGGAAATCATATTGCCCCGCTGTAAATCTTTGTTGTCTTTTAGCTTAGGTAATAGCTTTCTTGTTGAGTTGACCGTCCCACATGCCCAAACTTTATTCTCTTTGAGTGTTACTTGCAAAGGGTAACTATTGAAATAGTTGTCGAAATAAGCTTTATAGTTTTTGCCTTTCAGGTGCTCACAAAAAATCTTCACAACCCTTCCACCGAGATCAATTTCAACTTTATCTCCCTGTTTGCCCGTATAAATATCAAAATCTGGGCAATAACCTGATTCAGAACACTCCATCCACACTTTGTAACCATGTTCTGTGGTTTTTTAGGCATGTACTGTTTCAAATAATTTCAGCCTTTGAATTTGATCGTGCTCTCATCTATGGCAATATGCTCAGGCGGTTTATAATTTCTGCGGAAATTTCGTTGCATTATATCTAGCAAGGGTCGAATTTTGTATAACTTGTCATAGTTCCCGCCTTTTTTTCAGGTGCAAAGCTATAATCATTCAGATGTAAGTTATTCAAAATCCAGCTAATCTATTGAATGCCATAAATCTTGATATATAGGGGTCATGTAAGTCTGGACTAGAAGACCAATAATCCTTATAGCTCGGTAGCTTTTTTATCCCCATCATAAGATTCAATGCCGAAAACATATCCAATTTTTCAATCGTAATGGCAGCGTAAGCTTTTTCACATTGTATAGCATATAGGTTGGTCTGAAAGCTTAATATTTCTTGAAAGTCACTGGACCAAAACACGCGGAAAAGTTGCAAAGGACTCACATCTCCTAATGAATTTATGTGTTCTGGTATTCCAACAGTTTCTGTGAATTCGCCCGGCAAGTAAATTTTGTAGTTTTTTTTTTTTCATTTTGGGACGTTAATTGTATGGCTGGTGGTGGGACGTTAATTGTATGGCTGGTTCTGGGTGGAGCTAATGAAACTTCTAAGTTTACTGAGGCAAAAGGAAAACTAGATAAAGTGTAGTAATCGAGCAATCGCCTAAGAAAACTGCTCGAAAATCACCATAATGCTGATCGAAATTTCAATTTTAAATTTAAAATAATATTAATCATTTAAATATGCAATTGAAATCTAGACACGGCAACCCCTTTACAAAGGAGTTTATCCACGAATTGGTTTTTCGTAATACAATGGAAAGTGGATGGAAGGCTTGTCAACTGCCGTTGTCACGAGTCCCGCAAGGTGGCGAGCAGCAACAACGGGGAGTCTTCCGCAGAACGCCACCCAGGGCGCACGCCGCGAAACCCACACCGGCCAAGAAAAAAACCAAGCTTAAATTCATTGAAATCAGCCAAATTCACTTGGCCATCGTAATTTGAATTGCATTTCACCTTTTCGTGTGCTTGAAGTTACGTACAAAGGACGGGAGTTCTTGCAGTGGACGTGTGTCGTAGTCCCGTTATCTTGTTACAGTGGAAGAAGAGCTCGCAATTGGCGACAGTGAATGAGTGTTCTTACTCTTGCGCCAACATATTTAATCACGGTGCAGTTTGCACGGTTTCAAATTCGAACCGTAACTTACATTTGAGTTGATCCGTTCGCTCTATTTGTCCATTCAAGAAAAAAAACGCAAATATTATATCTCATGTGATATCCGATTAATTTTTTACCGGTCAAACCAGTAGATCAGAAGGACAATTTAGATTTTTTTACTGTAAATATCGTATCTGGCATGTAGTAAATGGTTATGCAGGCTATAAGTGTGTATTATTAGTAGTGTCTGAAAATCTTATTGCTTTAACGGGTTATAAACTTGTACCCCTACTTAAAACGTTAAAAGGATTAAGTAAATCGAATAATACTAAAACGCGGCTTAGAATTAAATAATAAATAATATTCGAGTGTTTAATTTATAATTACCTCAATAAAAGCACTGTGAACCACCACATCGCCAACGAGCGCTCGTCAAGGATGCCGGTGAGTGAGTACTCTTTTGGTTTTTTTCGCATATCTTATTTAATGCATATTTTTTCCAGTTTATGAATTCTTATGTACATTCATTTTGTTTCTTTTTTATATCTTTATGAAATGTTTATGGGTTTTTAAATGTATTGATTAACAAAAAATAACACGCAAAACAAGATACAACTTCGCGAACAAATGTAGAGCATTATAATTTGATCATTTCGATTTTCGACCGAGCAAAGGCGAAAGAAAGAAAATATTTCAAATACATTATATAGAGCGAAAGAGAATTACAATTTAAAAATGAAACGACACTAATCGACCTGTAAGAAGTACAGATAAAAAAAAGGAATTGTTAAATTTGATGCTCAGTCTTTCCACTTCACTTGAAATCCTGACCGGATATAGGACCCGCAACGATGGCAGGCCCTTCTACTGAAATGAGCTAGCCATCAATCGTGCTCTTCCCTTCTTTTGTGTTAAAGGGGCTCTTGCTAGGGAAGAGTGGCCTTCCGCTGTAATGTGATTCCATCGCATAATACTATAACATAAATTGGCCACGTTTATATATCTCATTTGATGGAAAAATTCATCCAAATTATGTTTGTATGAGTTTTTCACTCAAATGAGAAATATATGGCCACGTCTACGTTTGTATCTTGATCCGAGGCACCACTACCACCTGGATGCCCCACTGATTTGTGGGCCATAAGTATCGACGGTAACGACGAAGTCTCTAAAGTCCGTCCATTTTTTTCCCGGCCCAATTTGTTCTTTGAACAAGCAATTTCAACCCTTAGGAGGTTACCTCGGCCTCGACACCAGTCGATCGGCATTCGACATTTTTTAATTCGTAAATACGAAATTTTTTTTGATAGTGGTTTCTTGTTCTGGGGAAAAGAACCCGCCCCACGACAACGCAACGCTAGCCTGCCAGCGCATTCACGCATCCTTAGACAAGGCCTATCTCGGCGGATACAACCATCTTCTCCCGCCGAGGCACCAGACCATCGCTGCAGTCCTGCACGGACATATAGATCTACCCATTTCACTAAAAAGGCAAATTATCATCGGCATCAAAGCCAAATGAATCCATTTCTTTATCTTCTCGTATTGTGTCACTTAAGAACATGTCAATAGGTTGGTCATCTCCTGCCTCGTGATCGGACTCTTCGTCACAGGTACTTTCATCACCCGAGGGTATGTCCTCCAATAAATAATTCAGAATTTCTTCGTCCGTAAGTTTGCGAGGCATACTGTAAAAAATAAAATAAAGACTAAAACATCCTTATGGACAAGCAGAACTATTAACAGCTACGAGCGTCACGGTGATGAGCAAGGATAACCACCTTATATTTTTCATGATAAAACGTCACAAACACACAAACCGGAGATAACTCTATTATGATTATCGGTCGAAATATGTTATCAAACAGACCAACCCTAATGTTAAAATAACTTCTTTACCTACTTTTTTACGATTTTCTTTCACAATGAAATAAACATCTTGGCGCACGTTATATTCTAATCTCCGTTCTGACGAACTTTGTGGTATATAGAGAAATTAAAAACTGAATTCCTGTCACCTGAGATGTATAGAAATGCAATAAATCAGCAAATATCCGATAGGTGGTACTGCATCAACAAAAAAGAAATCTTAATAGGCGGTTAGTGACACTAACCACCAAGACTGAAAGAGTTAATGGTTTTTTTTGCAATTACTGTTTTTTAAATGAATGGATTTCATCACTATCAGTTTCATTTTGTGATTGCAGAGATTCAGTTATGATTAGATTAAATCGAATAAGTGTTTCTACAGTATGTCTTGACTTGAATTCACCTCGTCAAAGACTTTCTTACAATTTAAAAATGTCGTTGAAAACTTTCTCTAAGCCGTGCATAAATGCATGCTTGGTAAATTAATGTAAGTATGTTCAATGTTAAATTTTATTATTTTTCTTTGTACTTGCGCATATCAACATTAAGTTACTTCGAATGCATTCTAATGCATTTTCATGTGACGGAAGACGAAATTATAATGCCATCGATTCGGCAAATCAATGTAGTTTGTTTAAGTGTATAAAATAAAACAATGGAGTTAGTATTATGTTGATTTCAATCAAGAGCGCAACGGAGAAAAAATCCAGGCCATATGCATGTTTACAGATTTCACTTTAACTTCACTTTAGAGTTACTTTATGTTAAAGCAACATATTCAGTCCCTTTGTTTGAACCCATCTTATTACACTTTCTTATTCCTTACTTGTATAAACTTTGAATTTCCGACACTTTGAAAGACCGCAACGCCGTCGTCGATACATAAACGTTTGCTAGGCTCGCTATATTCGATAATATTTTCGGCGCCAGGCCAACCGCTCGCGCCTCTCGTTCGCGAAAAACGGTCTTGTGTCGCAATTGTTACATATTTCCTTTTTTTCATGTCCATTGTTTGCTGTAAGCACATAAGGGATCGCAATAAACCTAATGTGTAGTGTCTCATCTTTTCACTTCCCCTGTCACTTTCTGGAGGCTTATTCTCCTTCGGAAACACCAGTCACGTGTTGACGAACAGATGAATGTCTTCTTCTCAGGGCCAAATTGTTGACAAATCCGTCAGTTGGCGAACCCAGCGCTGGCTCCACTTTCCCCCTTTTTTGAGTGCCAACTCCACGCACTTTCCACTAAATTTCTTCGCGCGCAGAAAATATCCTCCCGTTCAAGCTACAAAATGCCGACGACAAAAGAGAATGTGGCCGCAGGCAACGAGGACTTCACACCTCGACGCACTTGACTCTTGATAAAATCTTCTATTTTCTTTTTTTTCGACTTATCTAGTCCTAGAGCTATGGGAATGCGATTTTACAATCTACCCGCGACTCACACCTGTCAACCGACCGACCTCAAGTGGTGATTCATTCGCTCACCATCAGTCGACCACAATCGGTTCAGTCGCAGAGAGCTGTCAAACAATTGCATCAGCTGGTGCGGAGATTTAAGTTGAAAGGTGACAGATCTTCGCGGAATATCGATCCCAGGGATCGAGGTTATCACAGATTACCAGTCTTCATTTCTTAGGGACTATCCAGACGGGTGAATAGCTCGGATGGATTATGCCTTGTTTAAGCATATCCTCGATTTGTCTATGAACTTCTTGTTTATGCACAAATGAATACCTGTACGACTTTGTATAAATTGATAAATCGTCGATGGTATTGATTCTGTGCTTTACCTGATTCGTGAACGTAAAATCCTGATCAGCGTTAAAGAAAATATCATTGCATTGGCGGCAAATTTTGAACAACAGTTTCTTTTCTTCATGATTTAAGTGGGAAACTCGTGAAAGGGCAATGAAATCATTTAAGCCTGTGAACGGAGAGCTTTGTTCGCATCTAATTTCAACGTTTTTAATTTCTTCATAGTTTCCTGAAATTTTTTCTACTCTTAAAGGTTGTTCAACAAAGAGAATTTTTTCATTTCCAATCACGTTAGTTACTTCTACGGGGACGTACCAATCAATGGCTGTGTAAATGCCTTCAGAGATGAATAAATCTGGGGTGATTTGGATGGGTTTTATAAAAATGTCTCCATTCTGTGCAATTTTGCGCTGAATTTTGAATGAGGTGGTATGATATACTTTTCGGACATATAGTTTGGTATAAAATGGAGTGGAATTGTTGTGTTATGGGTTATGAGTACGTTCTTACTTAAATCAACTTTAGCGCCTAACTGAGATAATGCGTCGATGCCTAAAAGGCCATCATAATAGCCACGAAATTTGAAAATCAGGAACCTAATAGCTCCCGGTTTTTTAAATTCGATAAAATTAGATAGTGTTACTTCTTTCTTTACTTCGTGTTTCGCTAGAACTGTGGTAATTGAAATTGGTTTTGTTGGTTTCACGTCATGAGGATTTACGTATTTAGGATTGATGAATGACGAAGATGCGCCGGTGTCTATAATAAATGTCAGAGGTCTTCCATAAGGAGAAGATATCTGGATGTAAGGTAGAGTATTACCATGTTTGTTCACATCTAGGTACCCGATGGGTTTGTGGAGGCATTCAACTGAAAACTTCCACCGTCTACCTCGGTGTTGGTGGATATGGTTCCAGGTCAGAATGAGAGTCCTAGAGATCCGGGTTAAATGATTCATAAGGTTTATCGTAGTTTTGAACTGCAAGTCCCGGGTTATCCATAGGATAAAATTCTGCTGTCATCATAAACTGTTAGAGTTCGAATTGAATTTGATTTTCGCTGTGCATGTAGTAGTTTGGAAGGTTTTGTTCCGAGATATTAAACAATGCCCTCACTATTAGAGTTCGAATTGAATTTGTTTTCGCTGTGCATGTAGTAGTTTGGAAGGTTTTGTTCCGAGATATTAAACAATGCCCTCACAGTGTATCTTGGTGTGATTTGGGGATTAAAGAAGTTATTCGTTTGTAGGATAGGGGTTGTTGTAGAGGTCTCCTGATTGTTCTTGATGTCTCCATTGTTTCAGGCATTGATTGAGTGATATTTTTCGATCTACTAAATAATGGTTTGTTTTGAGTGGTTAATGCACTATAGTAAGGATTAGGTCTAAAATTATTATTAGGTAACGTAAATTGGTTACGATTGAAGAATTGATTTGGAGTACTGTGACGCTGGTAGCCAAAAGCGTTATTAATCGGCGTTAGATAGTTTGACAACAAGGGTTTGAATCAGAATAAAGTATGTGGTTGGTTATGTGGGAGTCGAGGGTAAGTTCCTGTTGGCAGATGGAACTGTGATGGTCTGGGCTTTAAAGACGTTTGTTCAGTAGCTTGTGGACGTGATTTTGAATTATTGAATATGTTATGGTTCAAGGAGTGCCTATCAGGCTCAGATCTGAAATTAACCATATTTTGTTCTCTAATATAGCATGCATACGCTCCTGAAAGAGTTTCTGGTTTCATGGCTCGAACAGGTGAGCCTAGTGGTTCCTTTAAACCCGAAAGTAATGCGTTCAGACACATTTCTGAAAACAGAGGTTTTTTCGCGGCTATAACGTTAGGATCCCATTCATGTATGATTGCGTGGGTGCTCATGCTAGAAAGTACTTCTAATATACTACTGTAAATTTATGTACGGAATCATTGTTTTGCCGTAGACCGTGAAGGTATCCGATAAGAGAAATTTCATTCTTCTTATCGGAACAATGTAAAATTAAATTTTCTTTGATCTGATTCCACTCCAAGTGAGTGCCGTACATATTAAACACTTCGTTGGCTTCGCCGGCGATTTTGTTCCTTATGGCTCTCAGAAGGAGTTGTCCATAAGCAGTGCCATTTGTTATACTAATTAAAGAAAGAATTTCGTTAACGCTATCCAAAAAATCAAAGAGAAGCCGCGGATTACCATTGGAATTTGGAAGATCCTTAATCGCATCCGGGTAGAGAATTGAAAATATGGACAGTTGTCATAACAATTTCACCCTCTTTGTTAGTCATTTTATTAACTGTATCGTTAAACTTATTTCGGTATTATCAATGACTATATTGTAAATTATTTCCACTATTATCAATATTATAATTATCTTCAATTGTTATATCTTCACTATTACTAACGATATTATTTATATTTTCATTCACACTTTCACTTTCCGAGATAATTCCTAAATTTTCAGTAATATTTCTGAGATTACGTTGTGAGAGTAGGAAACGGATAAGGGGCGGATTTCTTCTTTGGTGGAGTGGGGTGGCATAGGAGTTAAAGGGTATTGACTTACCAGAAAATTATTATCCACATACTTGGGATGATTCCTGTTCAATGCACTCACAATTGTCGATACTTCAAACTACATTTGACCGATAAACGGTGGGATCACCACCTTTGTTTCCGATAAACCGTCAGATTACCACCTTTATTTCCGATAAACCGTCGGATCACTACAAATTTCTCCGCCGCCTAAGTTTCGACTACGCCAGTTATAGATCCTATAGATCTATTCACAAAAAAAAAACTAAGTTCAATTTATTAAAGTGCAAATTTACAATTGAATTACTTCTTGGAATTACAATTTCATATTTTAAGAATATTGCTTACGTAGCTGGCATGTGCATGAAATAGGTGCAAGAAAAAAATATATCTATCAGCACATTGAAATTGTAGAAATTGATGGCAAGAATATGTGCGTTTGTTGCATTTCCGGCACGTGTGGTCTGTCTCAAGTAGATTATGTATGGAACATGTTAGGGTGATGATCCCAGGTGGATTTAGTATGTATAGAACATGTTAGGGTGATGATCCCATAACTCGCGACTATCTTGTCGTACTCTTTAATATATTCCACAATTTTTTTTTGGGGTTTTGTAAAATAATTTTTTAAAACCCTACTAGTTTCGCGACCAGTCTGTCCGTCTGTCCGTCCGTCCGTCCGTCCGTGTGTCACAGCAGTTTTTCTCGGAAACTACTTAAGCTAGAAACATCAAATTTTGTGTGTAGGTGTAAAGTGGTGATCTCTTCAAAGTTCAACTACAAAAAATTTTATAAGGTATTTAAGGGGGGTCTCCCCATATAGGAGAGTGACCCCCCGAAAAAAAAATTTCATTGAAGGTAGCCGATATGGGTATCAAATGAAAGGTCTTGATGAGAACTTTTCAAAACAGGTCTTAATTTGGCAAAATTTGCTTCGAGGGGCGCACAGGGAGGGGAAATACACGAAAAATTTGTGTCAAAGTTGGGCCAAGTTTTGAGCCTTGGGGAACTCCTGATTTCGTAGGTACTCGGTCGCACAAGACATTATTGATTAAAGTTATCTGCGATCGTCCTTACATGTAACTTTTAAACAATTGGTTAGACTACTTTAAATCCAAACTGCTGTTGGTTTAAGATAGAATTTTCAAGTGAGAATAATGTATATATTTTTTCAAATATACTAAATTCCGTCAGAAGTGCCACCGGACCATAATTATTTGGGTCAAGATGATCACCACTCTTAAATATTGGAACTATTTTTGCAAGTTTTTCCTCTTCCGGAAATGATCCATTCCTAATATGTACGTATATAAAATTTACCATAAGCTTAGTTATGTCGTCCTTGATCATAATAATCTCATTTTTCGTGATGCTATCGATGCCCGGCGCTGTATGTTTTTTCAAGTCTATGTGAAAGATGGATTTAATTGAAATATTTGTTTTTTAACACTTCCTAGGTGATTTTTCGCACCAATTGTCGCTGCGTTACGTGGGTATGATGTATTAGTTGGCCCATAAAAGTTCAGTTGAAAGTTTAGTGATAACGACCGGGGTGACGAATTATTCTTTATCTCATTTATTTTTTGCCATATTTCATGGGAGTTGCCAGCTGCTGTTTCCATTCTTCTTGTGAAATAAGAGAATTTAGCCTCTGTCACAAGTTGTTTTGATTCTTTTTTCCCTTGCATATATACATACTTGAGAGAGTTCATGTAGTCCATGTATGTTTTCTTTTTTTTAATACTTGCCTCAGGGCTTTGTTAAATATTTTTTACAAAGACCTAGTTTCGCGTCCTGTCCGTACGTCACAGAGAGTTTTCTCCGAAACTATAGAAGGTAGAAAGCTTAAAATTTGTGCGAAGGTCAGAAGTGGTGATCTTTCGAAAGTTTAGGGCTTATCAAACATTTCAAACTTTTTTAAGGGGGTCTCCCCTCATGCTGAAGTGGCCCTTACATTTTTTTTATCAAATGTGCTCGAATGGGGTATCAAATAAAAGGTCATGATTAGTGCTTTAAAATCTGAAATAAAAAGTCATTTTAATCATCAGGGGGTCCAGGGGAGGCAAACTGTACGAAAAATTAGGTAGGTAGGTCTTCATGGGTATAAAGGCAACAAATACCTTAGTAATCAAAATTCACTCAACTTTGTTAATAATAGTTAAATTTGTCTATTTGACGTTTTCTCCCATAAAATCAAAACAGTATCCTTAAACTTCATAAATTTTATAATTATATAGATCAACATATTGTTCTCATGCTTACCAAATTTTATAGGAATCAGATCGTAATTGAGTGAGTTAGAGCCATTTTAATTATATGGAATTATAACGACAATAAAACATCTTGATGGTTGATACATATTTCAAATCGACCTAGGATCTTTTATTTTCTTCGGGTTTTTATCAAAATTTAAGGAATAGTATTTAATTTGAATATGAAAATTATTCAAGCTGGAATAAGATGGCGGCTGTTATGTGCTTATGAAAGAAACTCTGCATCTTTTGGATGAATTTGAACGATTTCTTATAAAAGTTTGGTTGTACGATATTTCATGTCGTGAACTGCATATTTCATGCAGTAGTGTTTGCGTTACTTCTATTATTATATACTATTATAAATAATAGACTTTAGACTATCTTCAATCAAAATCTGAACGATATTAGTAAACAACAAGTTGGTTAAAAATAAACTTTTAAATGGACAATCAAAGAGAGCATTATCGTCATATTTTATTGTTTTACTTCTGAAAGGACAAAAATGCGGTGCAAGTTCGAAAGAAATTATGTGAACTTTATGGTGAGGACTGCCTTACTAAACGCGAATGTCAGTGTTGGTTTGCTCGCTTTCGTTTTGGAAATTTTAATGTGCAAGATGCACCACCTGCTGGTTGGCCAATCACTACTGATGACAACAAAATAAAGGCGTTAATCGAAAACCGTGGCTAAATCGAAGGAATGGTGAGACTGACTAATTATCTGATGCAGCTTTTGAGCGGGCATGGTTGTTTTCAGTCTTACCTGCACCAGATTGATAAGTTACGGTCCCCGATTATCGGTTTTGCCCAGGAGAGAAAGACGATGCCTGCCACACATTCTTTGCAGGAATGGGAAAGGCTGCGACCGGATCTCAACAGGGAGGCGGGGCAGCTCACCCCGGATAGTATAGTGGCGGTGATGCTTTCATCGGTTGACAAATGAAACCAAATGGCACATTATGTTCGGGCAGCCCACAAAATATAAAAGGGACTCACAGCAGGCGGGGACGATGGGGCTGGGGGATCGCTTGTCTGGCAATCCTTCTTAATTAATTAATTAATTAATCGAGAAGCTAGGGTATGTATTAGTGAAGATTTGAATTCGATCTCAGAAAACATTACATGGCATAAAAGGTATTATCGTCTTAGGTTAAATATTTCCAGAATATGTAATATATCAATAAGTTCAAAGTTTTTCTTTTTCCAGAGACTTCGCTATGGGAAATCTGTAATGTTTAATTGAATTTTTGTTTTGCAGGAGATACAGCAACTAGAAATCTTGTGCAAACAATTGTACGAATCAACGGATTCAGTAGTACGAAGTGAAGCTGAAAAAGCATGTGTAAGCTTTGTCAATAGCGCAGATGCACTTCCAAAATGTCAAATGCTATTAGATCGAGCTGATTCAAGCTACGCCCAGATGCTAGCAGCTACAACACTGACAAAACTAATTCCTGGTTTGAGTTTAGAACAGAGAATAGACATTCGGTGAGATTTCCTTTTCATGGAGTGAACAGCTCATTAAAATTACAATCTTTTGTAGGAGTTACGTACTCAATTACCTAGCGACTCGTCTAAACTTGCAAAACTTTGTAATTCAAGGCTTAGTGACATTATTAGCTAAGTTGACGAAATTTGGGTGGTTGGACCTCTACAAGAATGAAAATGTTTTTCGGAATATAGTTGAAGATGTGAGAAAATTTTTGCAAGTAAGTATTGCAACTTCAGTTGTTAAAGGGATTCTGACTTTGTAAAACTTTTAACTATCAGGGATCTGTGGAGCACTGCACGGTGGGGGTGCAGATTCTCTCACAACTTGTGCTGGAAATGAATTCGTTCGCAGAACAAGATATCCATACATCATTTTCTAAAAATCGAAAAATAGCTTCTTCGTTTCGAGATATCCATTTGTATGATATTTTTCTATTGTCTTGTTCCCTACTCATAACGGCTCGTGAAAACAATAAAAACTTGAATTTTATGGATGACGCCCAACAAAAGTAAGGAATTCCATCTAAGTGTGTTGAACATAGTAATAAATATCGAGATTTTTTCAGTTTAATATCACACATATTGAGACTTACAAAAAATTGCTTGAGTTTTGATTTCATTGGAAGCTCAACGGACGAGTCAACCGATGACATGACCAGCGTACAGGTATAAATACAATATATTTTATTTAACTAAACAATGTAATGTAATATTCATAGATACCAGCAACCTGGCGGCCGGCATTTTTGGATACAAACACGCTGAAACTATTTTTCGATTTATATGAAAACCTGCCCGGTCGGTTGGCTAGTTTAGCACTTGGTTGCCTTGTTCAGGTAAATCAAGCAAATTTATTAATAGTAAATAAATTTTAATCGCTTTGTTACGATTAGATGACTTCAGTTCGAAGATCCTTATTCAGTAACAATGAGCGCACCAAATTTCTTACCGTACTCGTTAGTGGAGTCAAAAATATACTAGAAAATTTACAGGTACTTTTTTCTCTCTTGCACATGATAAAGATTCTTGATAAAGATTTCTGACAGGGTTTAAGTGACCCGGATAACTACCATGAGTTTTGTCGACTTCTTGCTCGTCTTAAATCAAACTATCAACTTGGAGAGCTTATTCAGGTTGACTGTTACCCTGAAGCGATCCAATTAATTGCTAAATTTACGGTGCAATCACTTCAGGTATATTGTAAACCTTTCCTTATTATTTTACCAACATTGGATCTGTTACAGATGTGGCAGTTTGCCCCGAATAGCGTGCACTATCTTTTATCATTATGGCAAAGAATGGTGGCTTCTGTACCTTATGTAAAAGCTGCCGAACCACATTTGTTAGATACATACACACCAGAGGTTACTAAGGCTTATATCACGTCGAGACTAGAGTCTGTGAGAGTTATTGTAAGGTAATTATCGAACGCTATAAGCAATGATAATTTAATAATAGAAAATCAAACACAGAGATAATCTTGAAGATCCGTTGGATGATCTTGGAATGGTCCAACAACAATTGGAACAGTTGTCCGTGATAGAGCGATGTGAATACGAAAAAACGTGTTCTCTTCTCGTGCAGCTGTTTGATCAAGTAAACTTTATTCAGAGACAATCGTAATATTACGTACAATTGTTATTCCAGACAGCGAGGTCTTATCAAGAATTAATTCAAAGTCCTGCCACAAATACCATCGAAATCACAATTCATGAGCTTCAGTTGACATGGTTGGTATACATTATTGGTTCTGCAATTGGAGGTCGGCTTTCATTTAGTGCGAATGAAGAACAGGATATAATGGACGGAGAACTAGTAATAAGGGTAAGTAGAAAAGTAACCTGCCGGGTCACATGAATGAAAAAAATAATGGTTTCAGGTTCTTCAATTAATGAATTTGACTGATTCAAGACTCCCGCAAGCCGCGTGTGAAAAACTGGAACTGGCAATTATGAGTTTTTTGGAACAAGTACGAAAAATCCACATTAATGAGCAGGTGCAAAAGGCCAAAGTATATAAACGACTGTCGGAAGTACTCGGGCTGAATGACGAACAAATGTTATTAAGCGTGATAAACAGGAAAATGTCAGTTGAAAAACAATTCTAGTTGCTAATTGGCTGAAAATAAATCATTTATTTTCTCACAGAATAACTAATTTAAAATTCTGGGGCCGTTCCGAACAAATAATCACGAAAACCCTGTGCTTACTAAACGATCTATCTTTAAGTTATTCATGCATAAGAAAATTAGCGAAGCTTGATGAAGTTCAATTTATGTTGAATAACCACACGGTCCGTAAAATTTTGGTTATCATTGAGAACATTAACATGTTTTTCGTTTATAATAGGGGGAGCATTTCTCATTTCTTAGTACAAACACATCACTTAGTGAAATGCGATGTCGGAGTATATTTTACACTTCCTTAGGAAGAGTTCTGATGATAGAACTAGGAGAAGATGAAGAACGATTTTATAATTTTATGGCGCCATTAACAAGTTAATTTTCAAATCAGTTCAACAATTTAAAAAACTATTGAATTATGTTTCTTATTCTAGACCAATTTGAATCAATTGGATCAGTGCTCATGGAACCCAACAGTTATCCATCAGATGAAACGAAAAAGGCCATCATCGGTCTTGCCCGAGATTTGAGGGGATTGGCATACGCCTTAACTGCGAAAAACCCTTATTCGATGTTTTTTGATTGGATGTAAGTAAATTGGAGTATTTGAAATTTTTGGTTTCTCAATATTGCTTGATTCATGTAAAAGATTTTATTTCTGATGTCCTGACAAATAATGAATTAATCTCACCGTGATTGACTCAAACAAATAATAAAATATATTTTTTTGAGTCAATCACTATGGTAGAAGTTTATCAAAAATTGATGAATTTCGTTGGCGTGCCATCAATAATAATCGCTCTAGGACACACAATCATTTTCTTAAATCTTTTTACTTATACTTGATTTTCTACTTATGATCATGGCTAAGGGTATATCCGTTTTAAATACGTTATTTTTCCAACTATCAATAACATATAGGCTCACATTGTAACCGCAAGGAAAGCCAGTTTTGATTATTTTTTAAAGTTTTAAATTCACTTAAAAAACTTTAAGAAATCACTTCGTATCTGTTCGTCAGTGTATTTCTCCTGTATTTTATGCTTTGTCTTTTAAAATGTTGTTTCCCCGAAATTTAATAACGTTATATTTAAGTCTTGTAACATTAGTTATTTTTATTATGAGTTTGTTTTTGGAGTTAAACTTTATTAAACGACACTATCTCGTTTCATCTGTTTAAAAAACAGCTCCTGGTTTTACTTGAGGCTAAAAAATAAACTAAGAAGGAACTGAGGTTTGCGGTATTACATCTTCTCAGATTTGTTCTGTTTTCCCCCTGCGAACTATCTAGCTGTGTTAGATATCGAGTCATTTTAAATAATAAGAAAGAAGCCAAGCATAATACTGCGATTATATTCTATAATAGTATACATTTTATACAACGATAACTTTATCTTCAAATTACTTATGAAAATTCTTTGTGTGTGGCTATATAATTGAGTTGCATTAATACTATACGAGTATATTTTCTGATAAATTATTAGAGAAGAAAAATGTTAGAAGAAGGTAGTTTCGACGTGTGTACTAATTCTCCTCAGACCATCACTCTTGTTAGATAACTCGGGTGATGGCGACCGCCATGCTTAGTAGTGAAAGAATTATTTTTATATTTCCTACTTATGCGAACTCAAGTGTAAGTACCTGTCTTTGCTAAATTTTCTTATTGATCATTCGACCCTTTTTACATCAATTTAATGTAAATTCATACCGTAACTTTTTCTACACTACACTTGTTCTATTTGTGAGCTTCATGAATCGTGCGGGTATTGACTTCATTTTTTTGGAAAGCGTTGATAGCTTCAATCTACCCCTTATATATATATATATATATTTATATATATATATATATATATATATATATATATATATATATATATATATATATTTATATATATATATATATATATATATATATATATATATATATATATGTTATATATATATATATATATATATATGTTATATATATATATATATATATATATATATGTTATATATATATATATATAACATATATATATATATATATATATATATATATATATATATATATATATATATATATATATATATATATATATATATATATATATATATATATATATATATATATATATATATATATATATATATAACATATATATATATATATATATATATATATATATATATATATATATATATATATATATATATATATATAATATATATATATATATATATATATGTATATATATGTTGATAGCTTCAATCTACCCCTTTTATATATATATATATATATATATATATATATATATATATATATATATATATATATATATATATATATATATATATATATAACACATATATACATATATATATATATATATATATATATATATATATATATATATATATACATATATATATATATATATAACATATATATATATATATATATATATATATATATATAAATTAGAGATGTGCCGATCATGATTTTGGCCGACTAGCCGACTAGTCGGCTGCAAAGAAGCCGACTAGTCGGCCAAGCCGATTAGTCGGCCAAGCCGATCACGGTTTCGGTGATTTGAAAGATCCTCTTGCAAAATGTCTCAATTGGAGTCGTGTCGTTGTACCGCATCCCCTATCCAGTGTATAGTACATATCAGTGCGCGTAAGTCGCAAACGCTACCTGCGAGCGTGTCGGATCGTGTTTTGTTTACCTCGCATTGTTTCTTGATCTTTACTATTGTAAGCGTCAGAGCGGTGAAAATCTCGGGTATGGATGTTTTTTGAACAATTGGACAGTGATTCTCGTAAAGTTAAGTGTAACCAATACCAAATGATAATTTCTCGTGGTGGGCAGGGAAAAACAGCAAATACTACAAGTATGAACAACTATATTAAGCACCGACATCCAACCCTGATACCTCAGTTACGTTCTGCTATCAAATGTTCGAACACGGTCGATTCCTCCCAGTCGCAAATCCAAGCAGAAGAACTACCTACCACAGAGCCTACTCCATCAAGTTCAAATGCTAATTCATTCGTATGTCAGAAAAGCCAACAAAATATTGAAGATAGTTTTGCTGTACAATGGTCACGTGAAGACTCAAGATCAAGAGACATTAATATTGCGATATGTGAAATGATTGCACTTGACAACCAGCCATTATCAATTGTTGAAAATATGGGCTTTAGAAACTTGATGAGAAAAGTTAAACCAAAATATAACATACCGGGCAGAAAATATTTCACAGAAAACATCATACCTCAACTTTACGAAGAGACTAAATCTGAAATACGAAGAGGAGTGATGGGTGCAGCTGCAATTTCAGTCACTACTGACATGTGGACAAACATAAACAACAAAGCAAGTTTTTTGAGTTTTACAGCTCACTGGTTTGACGATTGTTTTAAATATCATCACGCAGTATTGCAAATGAAACATTTCCCTCAAACACACACCGCCAATAATATTAAAAACTGTTTAGAAGAAATTCCAACTTTGTGGGATATAAATACGACCAAAATTCACGCTGTAGTACGAGACAACGCCAGAAATGTGACGAAAGCCATTGACGATTCACCTTTTAAGGGAGTACCTTGTTTCATACATACTCTTCAACTGGCAATCAATACTGCTCTGAAACATGATACCATGGCAAAAATACTTGTAAAATCGAGACGAATTGTGACACACTTTAATCACTCTGATCAAGCTCAGTGAAAACTTCGTGATTTGCAGCAAGAACTAAATTTATCAGATCACCAGCTTGTCCAAGACGTATGTACCAGATGGAATTCCACATATTACATGATATCTCGCCTTTTCGAACAAAAACGAGCTGTTTCTTTGTACCTGACTGAAACATCGGTAAATTTCGAAAATTTGTCTAATGAAGAGTGGAAAATATTAGGAAAAAGCGTTGAATTGCTAAAGCCATTTGAAGAGATTACCAAGATTATAAGTTCAAGTTGCTCTTCGGTATCTGAAGTAATACCTCATCTGAAAACCTTACAAAAGTATCTAGAAATTTACAATGATAATGAAAACAAAGAAATCATGGAAATGTAAGTCCTGCTGGAAAATGATTTGAAGAGTAGGTTCGACGTGGACCATATCAAAGTCTTCACCCTGGCTACATTGTTGGATCCAAGATATAAGCAACAGTTTTTCGAGGCTGAGGATCTCATCACCATTAGGTCCCAATTTTTATTAGAATGTCTGAAAAATGGCATGAGTGATGACGAGAGCGACAGTGACAAAGATGATCTACAGACCACCTCCATCGATGAAGATAATACAGAAACAGCAACACACAGGAATTTTTGGCAATGCTACCAAGAATTTGCATCAAGAAAAATAGAAGATATTCAAGATGATACATCAGGGGCAGCTCATGAGCTGCAGTCCTACTGTGCGTTACCGGTGATAAAGCGTAATGATGATCCATTTCAGTGGTGGAGTCGCAATAATTCTAGGTATCCTGAAATGTTACGCCTCGCCAAAGTGTACCTTTGTTGTCCCGCAAGTTCCGTTTACAGTGAGAGGCTGTTCTCAGAGGCCGGAAATATATACGAAACAAAGAGAAATCGATTGCTGCCAGAAAGGGCAGAAGCGTTAGTATTTCTACATCATAATTTACCTTTAATTAAAAAATATAAGTAAGTTATAAAAAATATAAGGAGATGATGACATTTTTGTTTGTCACAATTGTCACTTTG
>OZ017739.1:179760540-179775540 GCA_963969285.1 Odontomyia ornata | reverse complement strand
CTGTTGTGTGCCTTTATTTTCTAAGACTGCCCGCACATAATGTGCCACCTGCTTCTATTTATCAACCAGTTCGAGCATCACCATGTCTATACTGTCCGGGGTGAGCTCTCCCGTACCGACATAGTCTGTCCCATTTTGTGCACGCAAAAAATGTGTGTGGCAGGCATCGTCTTCGACTCCTGGGCAAAACTGATAATCGGCGGACCGTGATTTACCAGTCTTGTGCAGGTAAGAGTGAAATCACCCATGCCCGCTCAAAAGTTGGGTCAGATAGAAGTCAGTCTCCCCATGCCTTCGATTTAGCCACGGTCTCACATCCGGGATGAGGCGCGCAGTCCACCTTCCCTTCGTGCAATTGACCCAAGACTGCTTCCAATCGTTGAGCGAGCGCTGTCTCTCCTCGCGGACAACCATCTCCCTCGCATCCTCGTTTCGGCGCAGGTAAATAGCGCGGCGCTCTCTAGCAAGGAGGGCGACAGGTATCACGCCTGCAATAACTCTCACCGCCGAGTCAGAGACTGTTGGATACGAAGATGCAATCCTCAGTGCTCCTCTTCACAGTACTTGTAACAAGCGTTTTCTGTATACCTCCTTACTGAGAGTGTCGGCCCATATTTCACCTGACCCTACAGCTCTCAGCACTTCACCGTTGGCTTCGATTCGATTAGTATGTCTCCAATACTGATTATCCCTACTCTAGGGACTCTCTTTTTTGCCAAGATGACCACTTGGTTTTCTCCAGTACTAAACTGAACCCACAAACAGTCATCCAGTCTCTCAATCGGCGCATTAGCATACCAAGTCTAAGTTGCGCTTGTTCAACGATGCGTCCAGCGACCAGAGCCGCAACATCATCCGTAGTCCGTCGTAACACACTTTCCACAGGCCTGGATCAAGGATAGATCCCTGGGCAATACCCGATGTGACTGCCATCCTTCGTTGGCCCCGTGTCGTGTCGTAAAGCAGACTTCGGTCCTTGAGGTAGTCCCTCAGAAGCGGCAACAGATATTCTGGAACTTGAAAGTGGGTTTCCAACGTATCCAAAATATATCCACCCATCTAGCGGACTTGAAGACGTTCCTAACGTCGAGTGTCACCAACAGGACTATCCGTCGCTTGGTGCGGCCATATGCCTCTGCCTTATGGACCGCGCTCACCACCTCTACAATCGCATCAATAGTGGAACGTCTACTCTAAACACTGGAGGCTTGCCGTGCCGGGGTTTTTGATGGGGCATTGAAGCCTAACAAACAGTCGTGATGATGCTTAAAGTTGAGTTCACCACGTCTTGAGCTAACAGTTCTTCTATCCACTGCGAATCACCCTGCAGCGAGCACTTGCTCTCGACGTCCATCCTTCTGATGTTCCACCCAATTGTAGAAGATCGAGAGCATGGACGCCGGGAGATAACATCATTGGTCACAAGCAGAATACACTAATCATCACTGGCTGAGTAGTCCTCTTATACTCTCCAATTGTATATCCTCCGTACTAAGGACTCCGAGTCGAATGTCACATCCGGTATAGTTCCTTTGCAGCCAATACGGCGGAAAGTCGGTGTATTTCCGGTGTTTGGTACAACCAGCGCTATCCTGGCTGCCGTTTCTAGGATTCTTTTTCCCCGCGGCTCTGTTTGAGACATACCCCATTCGATTGCTTTAACGTAGAAGTCTGCTCCAACGAGCATGTTACCGTCTGCGTTCGAGACAGCGCCCTCCAAAGCATTAAGAATGGCTTGGAAAGATGATATCGATTCGTTCGGCGCTAGGTACACACTAAAGATGGTGGTCCCTGAGCACCAAACTTACCCGAAACCATCCCCCTGTCCACAACTCTCCGCCTGGAACTCACTATTCCGTACCCAGATGGCGGCAGTACCAGTTTCACCAGGATACCATGATGCAGAACTTTTATCATGTTACTGCCCACTCAGCAGCAAAAAGTCGGCTTTCATGTCCCTCGCAAACTGCAGAAGCAGATGTTGGGCGGTTGAACTGTGGTGTAGGTTTAGCTGCAGGATGCGAGTCATCGAGTTCTGATTTTGGCTTCGCTGATCCCATTTCCCTGATCCCAAGACGTGCTCAAGACTCGTTCTTGAATCAGCATCCTTGCAAAGAATACAGTGTGCCACCTTTGTACACTCTTTTTTTATGTCCCATTTCACCGTATTTGTAACATAGGGAACCTATAGGGTCCTTTGCAAACTTGTGCGGTGTGACCATAGCCATCGCGCTTGAAACATTGAAGATGCGTTGCTCTTCGCCGTATCCTACAGACAACCCACCCTATTCTTGCTTTGCCCTTATTCAGAAATTGTTAGGCGTCCTTTTCGGTTGTCAATGATGGCCATGCGTTGTCCCCTATGGTTTTCTGGTGGCCGCCTCGCTTTGATCCTGCCAACGCTAGGGAACTTACTTTCGATTGCCTCTTCTACCTCGGTCAGATCCGTGATGCAGTCAATGTCTCTTATTTCGATTGTTAGCATCGACTCAAGCGAGGCTATAGTTGCGCTTTTGCCGAGAACTTTGTTTACTGTGTCACAGAATACTTCTTTATTGTCGGCCTCTGTCCCGAATTCGACCAGTATGACTTTAATGACAGTGTTGGTGTACCTTGCATTTCACCTGATATCCCGCAGCACTTCTGCGTAGGATCGGCTATCTTGGGGTTTTACGAGCAGTGTCTGCTGCCGAGGTCTTCGTCGGGGCTTTTTTCTCTCCTGCTTCGCATCAGGTCTTTTTTCTTGTTGAGCGTCCGTGCGAACTTTATTTTCTGGTACATTTTAAGGTGTTTCTTTGTGACTTTCTTTTGTCCGCACTGTCTGTTACGCCTGACACCCATCAAGTGCATCTCCCTTCCTTCTTTTATCCCGATCTCCTTCGATTGGGCTAGACGCCGTTCTTTTATTGATGTTTGATGGTGAAGCTATCTGCGCGTGCCCTGTAGGCTTAGCCCTCAGCACTTCTTTAGCGTTCTGCTCTTCTTCGGCCTTCTGGTCCTCTTCGGCCTTTGACCAGTTCCTCCAGTAGTGCCCTATGCGGTCTAGGAGCTCCTCTAATTCAAGGAGCCCAATCTTTACTCCTGTTAGGGACTCGTCACCATGCCCTGCCTGAAAGCAAAACTTTCACATGTATCAACATACCGCGTGAGTAAACAAAATATCAATCATTACGCATAAAACCACAACAAACCGCTCAACTAGGTAAAATCATATTTAACATAAAACACATGTAACAACAAACTGCGTGACTACGGAAAATATGAAGCATTACGCATAACACCACAACAAACCGCTCGACTAAGTAAAATCATATTTAGCAGAAAACACATGTAAAAACATACCGGATGACTAAACAAAATATCAAATATAAAAACCAAAACAAACCGCTTGACTAAGAAAAATAATATCTAGCAGAAAGCGTCCATCACCCCAACATACCAAAAAAAACAACAAAAAATGAAACAAATTAATACGCACTGCTTGAAAATAATATACAAAACATACAAGCGCGCATTATAAACATGTGTTGTCACGAGTTAAAAAATAAACAATGCGAGTAAGGTAGAATCCCCCGATCGAATTTCATAACAACAGATGTTAGGAAGTAACGCAAATATATATTCTGCAGAAAAATAGTATTGAGGTATTGGACGTACGGTGGTTGAACTTATGGAATTGGGTTTTTGTTCAGCATGCGGACTCCACAACAATTTCTTGTATGAAATTGGGATTTCGGTCAGCAGGGTTGGCGAACCTTCGGGAATAATTTGATAGAGGTCTTCGCAGCGTCGTCTTTTTTACCCAATAAAAGCAACGGTTCGTTATAGAGGAGAGGTCAGTATTTTTCGACAGTGCAGTGATAAGTTACTTTCGTTGTGATCCTGCGTTGCAGATTTTTCTACGCGCCGGTGTCACTAGGCATTGAACCGAGGACACAGTGATTAGTTAGTTTCGGCGTGATCCTACGTTGAATATTTTCTTACGCTCTAGTGACACTAGGCATATGACCGAGGACACGTACTCGCTCCCAAGGTCTGAGGTTGTAGGGACACCCGCGGAGCCACCGGAACGCGCCCCAAGGACTCCACGCATAGTACGTACGATGGTGAGAAACCCTTAACTGGACGGGTTGAAAGCTCTGCGGACGCGATAGAAAAGGAACACGGCTTTTAGCGTTGAGAATAACCGAGTAGAAACATATTTGTAATTACATTGTGAAATCTTTTAATTCCTTGTGAAAAACATTGCAGAATCGTTGCGTACAATTGGTGTTTCATTCCGAAAGGCGGAGGTTAAAAGACTTGGCTGTGTAGGGTAAAGTGGAGACCAGGGAACCACTAGAAGAGACCAGGGGTACACAGTGTTTACGGCAATCTAGCGGTATAAGTGTCGAGTTTTGGTTTTTGTCAAATTGGGCAAATCAGCGGAATTCGAACTTTTACCACCAATTTTCCCGAGAATACGCCCACCCACACAGTCAATACCATTGAATCCACTGTTCGGGATAAAGAATATCAGTCGCATGGATCTAAAACAATTCCGAGGTAGAATTGACAGGAACTACGAAAGGAATAATCATTGGACACGCGGCGACTATAGAGGCAGCGGAGGAGTTGCTGACTAGGGTTTACTTGCCGCGGGAGACTTACCAGGAATTGGTAAGCGGGCTAGTTGAGGCAAAGCAAGTCCCTACAGAATCTTTTTTGACCTATACATCACGCCTGAGGCAACTTCTTAACAGATGTCAGGAAGCAGCGTCCTTCAAATACTGTTCTGAAGCAAGCAAAGTGGCAAACAAACACCTGGAAGACTTTGCAAAGAACGTTTTCAGGGGTGGGGTAACGAATCCCATCTTTGCCAGTATTTGCTGGCAGTTGAGACTAAAACGTTTAAAGACCTAGTCACTAAGGGATTGGACATGGAACAACTCCAAAAAACGGCCTTTCTTTTCCAAGGCGGTCAACCCCAATCATACCCTCAAATTCCGCACCAACGCAAAATATTTATCCCACACAGCAGACTTCTTATTCACCCAGTCCTTATATCATACCCTCGCAACCACAAGCAGCCCCAACACCAAGCAGTATTATTCCGGCTAAAACGTCGAATCTTACGAAGAAAGTTACTACCTATTCCGACTGTTACAGCAGGAATACCACGCCATTTTCTCCTACGTGCAAGGAATATGGGCACGACCAAACGGATTGCAAAGCTAAGCCACCTGCTAGGCCTCCGGGCAGTGGGGGCGCAGCACGGGTCTACAATGTGCAAGTGAAGTGTGATTTCTGTGGACGAAGGGAACTTGATGTGGAAACCCTGTTATCAAAAGAAAAAGTGGGAACCAAGGTTGCAAGGAAACGGGGAACAGTCGAGCCGAAAATCCCCGGCTCGACTTTAGTAGGCACCAAAGAGGTACCCTATATTGAACGCCCAGCTAATTCCAAAACACATCTATACAAAACCGATTTGGCTGTGGCTTCTTTACCACTGGGTATAGGTAAGCAAGCCAAAACAAAATTCACAATGGACACGGGTGCGGAGGTGAGCATAATAAAGAAATCGGTAGTAAAAACGGAATGTCCAATAAATCAACATAGTAAGGCAACTTTACAAATTCTGTTCGGGGAGGTAAAAACCCTTGGCTCCACTTAAACCAACTAAATTTCCGTGCACATTCCAGGTGTTCGACGGGATCCCTGGACTACCCAACGACGGCCTACTGGGGAACGACTTCCTCTCTAAGAACTGTAATGTTGAAGAACCGGGGAAGAAATTAACATTTCCTCACACAGAGGTTAATCCCAATGAATTCACAGTTTCTTTGGAACCTCGAACAGAGATGGCACACCAACATCGAGGTTTGTTTGTGACGTCGACTAGCGTCGATAAGCGATCCGTGGGGTCAATGCGAGGTGAGGCGTCCTTAGCAGTCAAAGTCCTAGACGAGTTTGTCCACCCTATTCAGCGGCCGTCAACCGTATGTGTACCCCCGGAAGGAGGGCACAAGGTAGTTTTGAAGAAATCCATCACGCTGCAGCCACGAACACAAAATATGGTAGAGGATACCAATCCATCTAAGTCAGGAGATGCATTGTGCAGCAAGCAATTTGAAGGAAGGGGTTTTTCTAGCCAACTCGCTGTTGAGTCCCTTCAGACCAATGGTAGGTATTTTGAACTCCAGTGAGTTACCAGTCACACTCGAGGAGCTTGACCTTCATCTCGAAGTGCTGGGCGCATATCTAATCACACAGTTAGACTCAACAGATAGGTGCGCGGGACCCCCTCAACCAATGGATCCTAGGGTAAGGTACGTGGGCTGTATTTTGTCAAAGCCGAAGACAGTCTCAAACGTGCCGAGCTACCTGACCCACAATTTAATACGCAAGGCACTGCTACATCAGGAATCACGCCCTACGAGTATCTCAACGCCGAAGAAAGATCCGCGATAACACAATTAAGCCAGGAATTTAACGATATCTTCTATCTAGCAGGAGACAAGCTCAGGCATACTGAGGCAATCTCGCATGCGATCCCGCTAGTCACAGATCAAGCCCCAATCAATCAAAGATGTATCGGCTGAGTCAAACACAAAAGGACATGAATGAACAGCTCAAGGAAATTTTGGACAATGATATCGTCTAGCCGAGCAAAAGCCCCTTGAACTCGCCCCACTTGGTAGTACCCATTGAGGTATATACAGGAGTCGGCAAAAGACTAATCTGATGAAGCCGGGAGCTTTACGAAGCTTTGAGACTTGCACTTGTGAGTTGACGCATTGGCACGAACATATTTCGAAAGCGGGGGCAACATTATAAACTTTGTGATGAATGCGTGGTAAAGGTTCATGAACATTATTTTAAGTTACAAGTTGTGTATAAGTTAATGTGCTTGTATATAAGGACGGTCAATAAAATTGCAATGTATATAATTAGCTATCCAAAACATTAATGAATTGTAAATCTCGCCACCAATACATTGCATTCACCAGCATCGCGCGAACATTAACGCAAGTGCCCGTTTCAAGGCTCAATGCTTTCCATCGCCGTCACACGTTGGTGTTGATATGCTTTTCTGTACGCAACGCATTCGCGCCAGAATCGAATTCACTCTTTCTGGATAAGGTCTATGTTTTTATATACTATTTTAGTTTTCATGTGGTGTCGTAAGATCATTGTAATTTAAGACTGCGGGTTTGACATACGTAGTAAGTATAAGTAGAATTTTTGCTTTGTGTGATTTCTTATATTACAAAGAAATTTTAACAATTTCAACAGCCAAAAATTAAAATGGAAAAAAGCGGATAAGAAAAGTTTTAACTTCGGAAGCAAAGATGGACATCGTGAAAAAACTGCAGTTTTAGCGAAAAGATTCTATATAAACGAGTCCAGCATAAGAAGAATTAAGTCAAATGCAGAAAAAATAAAAAGTTCGTTTGCTTGTTCCACATCAATATTGTTGCGAGTGAACACATAAACATACTCGGATATATTCCCGCTTCATTACTGCAATAGTAGCGAGCAAACAATACCTATGTACTCGCACTTCGCCAATGAAAATTAGCCATGGAAACACATGCGCAAGTAAATAAGCGAGCAGTTAAGTGAACGAGAAAGTTCAACCCGCAACGATATTCACATCGTGAACGAACGGGGTGCTTCGAAGAGAGGTAAGCGGAAAGGAAAACCGAAAGTTCCAGCATAAACACTCTTTCGCTCAATGTCCCCAGTTTCGCTATTTTACCTCAAGAGATCTTGGGAAAGCCGGAAGCTTAAACTGAAAGCACTCTTTCGAAGTCGAAAGCTTAAGCGAAAAACACTCTTTCGCTCAATTTCCCCAGCTTCCCATATTCACCGGCCGAGCAAGCGAGACGAAGCGGGGAGGGAAAACTTTCGTGGAACGAGAGCGCACGTGTTCGGCTACTCAGCACCTTTAAAGAGAATTTAGGTTGAAAGCTCATGAAAGAATGGTATTTAATGTTCTTGGGCAGTCTTATACCAGGGAGTTTGTATTCAAATCCAAAAGGGAGCGTGCTGCTACCCAGTTATCGCTTAGACGCTTAAAGTATTCGCGATTTAAAGTTCAGCCGAAGATATCGTCCAGTGTTCAACGAAGTGGTGAGGGGTGAGGTGTTGGCTTGCGCCGCGATCCTCAATCGGCCTTTTTGCGTTCCACGCTGTATGGCCACCCCGAACCATTAACACGTCCATTTGATTCTCTACAGGCTCAATATTGATATAAGTCTTCAATAATGTAATTTGTAAAATGTAATGTTGGATAAAAATAGGAACAGAGAAAATAAAATAATTAATAAATTAAACTTTTGCCTTGGTTGATTTAGTGAAAATGGACAGAGTAGTAGGTAAGTGGTGTTAATAGGAGTTTTTTCCCCGGGAGCCTTGATGATGTATATTGGATACACATCAAATGAGCTCCCAGTTCATACCAGTATACATAGGGTATACTGGTTTGTAACAAAATTGGCGCAGCCGGTAGGATATCGGTTTTGCAGAGACCACAGTGTAGTGCGCTGTGTAGCAAATTTAAATGGGCTGTAAAATCTATTCACCCAGCCGATATCTCAAACCATTCAACTCCTGTAAGACACCATTGCTACTCATACTGTCCATCAAACTGGATCAACCTTCTTTAAAAAAAAATCAAAAGATAATGTTCATTATTTAAATATAATAATATCAATATTATTCAAACAGTCCATCAAACTAGATCAGCTTTCCTAAAAAAAAATCAACTAATAATTTTAATCATTTTAAAAAAACAAAAATATTGTATCAATATCCCCACATCATAACAACGCTACTAATACAGTGCATAAAACTAAATCAACCTTCTTAAAACGAAAAAAAAAAATCAAATAATTATTTCAATCATTTAAATAACAAAAAGAAAGTATGAAACTTCACCAGTCCTCTAAAAAATATGGGATCATGTTAATCGTTTAAACAACAAAAACATAATATCAGTTTAACGCTACCCATACTGGTCATCTACCCAGATCACTCCTTAATCGAAACAAAAAATCCTATTGATCATTTTAATAACTAAAACATAATATCAACATTCAAATATAATAATATTTCTACTCATAATATCCATCAAATAAGACCAGTCCTAAAATCAAAAAGTCATCTTGAACATTTAATTCTTCATTCATTTACTCCCTCATTCATATATCTTAAATCTCATCTTTCTTATCTGAAAGTCATTCGAACTAACTCCTAACTCGTTCAAACCCAACGTAGAATTTATAAAGATATAAAGTTTCAATCAACTAACATGCAAAACACAAAACATTACAAGTAAATATTAAACACAAATAAGCAAAACGAAAACTTAATACGAGCAAACAAACGCGTGCCCATTGTTATCGAAATATGATACCACTTATCACTCCGACTGCTTGGACAATACGCGTACCCACATGCATATTAAAGTCTTATCTCTTGAATTGAATGAGCATTCGAATTAACTGAAGCATAATTAAAAGAGCAAACAAAAACAAACATTTAACTGCAAATTGAATAGATAGACATCTGGGCAATATTTTTAAATGCAAAAACATTGAAGAGCAAACTAAATAAATTAACTGCGCTAAACAAATAAAAAAAAATAATTTACATGAGAACGGCAATTTTCCAACGCAAATAAACATGAAACTAATTTAATTTCAAGTTACACTGAAACAATTAAAGTATGGGAAATTTGAAACAACAGAATTTTAGTTATAAGAACAATGCACAATGCAAACGATTTTACCCCAAAACAAATTATCTCTTACAAAATCCACTGCAACTCCATCATGTTAAGGAAACGGGAAAAGTGGCAGGCAAAACTATCAGCAGACACGCTTTTTCTATGTCTAATTGCACAATCACTGGAATGAAAACCAGTAAATTTAACAACAGCCCCTGAGCCGTTGGCATTAGCTGTCGACGGACACGCTATTTTTAGTTATAAGTCCCTCTGAGCCTCTGAGCTGCCCGATTTCAACTTTCGGCAGACACGCTACATATAGTATTAAGTCATATGCAAAAGAGACATCAATTTACCATCCAGTCGTAGCCGCTGAGCTGTTGATCCAAAAGGGTTTACAACACACTATCAACCATGTACCCTTTAAACAAGCCACTACGTTTCCTTGCACAATGAATGCATTATATAACTGCTAACTATTAGAAAAAAGTCACAAATAAAATCCCTGTAGAAAGCGCAAGACAATTCAAAACCCACCCATTTCCCACCCTTTTACTTCATATATGGCGAAAATACCAAATAGCGTCTTAGAATGCTATAATATATACTTCAAGATGTTTTAAACAATCGTTTTTTCAAGATCGAGATCAGAAATTTATTAACGGCTAATGAAGTGACCTCGCACGGCACTGTACTGTCTTCTAGTAAGGTCCAGGACAGCATTATGCCAAACTTAGTAGACACACACTAGGGAAAAATTAGACGGAACACATATAGGGTCTTGAATGAAGACCGAAACTATATGTTCCCAAGCCCATATAGTGATTGTGTCGCTTCGATCATCTTTTAGACACACACTAGGGAAAAATTAGACGGAACACATATAGGGTCTTGAATGAAGACCGAAACTATATGTTCCCAAGCCCATATAGTGATTGTGTCGCTTCGATCATCTTTTACAATAATTTCTCGCAAGAAATTTTCAATGCAGTATATCTATTTAACAATTCACTAAAATCAATAAAAGTATAAAACAGAGCTCAAAATCACTCCTTCTAATTTCAGTTTGAGAAAAAGGTCGACTTAATTTATATTAACTCATTAAACATTTCTATACTTAATAAAAAACCTACATAATAATTCCGATTTATAAATAATCCACAACTATTTACAGATACTGCTGAATATATTTCTAATAACCCTCCCTTTTTACAACTACAAATGAATAAAAAAGTATGTAATTTACAACTTAAGCCAATTAAACGACAATTAAATGCATATACCTCAAAAGCTCTTCCTCCTACACAATCGTATAGCATAGATGAATTAAAAGCCCTGCCCACTACGAAATGCATTAAGCCGACTTAATTAAAAATAAATGCTCTTGAAGGCATTAGCAGCCAACCACGAATTAGTACATACATATCATATATTTCACATACTTCCTAGCAATCAGATCAGCGCATGTAAAAGCTACAATACATCGCTTCATTCAATTTTCTCATGCATCATTGCAGAAGCAATGCTAATCATATCTTCAAAGCTCGTTAGCGGCGAGCAAAAACAATCACGTAAACCTTCAATCCATGACTCCCGTTCCCATTAACAACATTAACCATGCATATTAAGGGGAAAGTTTATTTATCACACTCACTCGCACCCTATAAAGCCAAGATAGCTTATACTAAAGTCGTGGGAATACAACAACAACGACTCCCAAGCTACATAAATGGAAAGCTATTCTCTCGGCAAATCTTCTTCCGAAGCGAAGCAATTCCCGAACGTAACGATCGTGTGAAATATTCATTCCCCGTTTACATATTAACTCAGTCCCAATAAATGACCGCTAAAGCTTTAACAATATTTCCTATCGAAATTTCCCTACTCACCCATTCGCACAATACATAATTTAAGAAAATGCTAGCAGAAGTTTACCTAAAGAGCTTTTGTTATAGCATTAAGAAAGTAATTTAATAGAATATTAATAAACCATGAATAGAATAAAAAACGAATTTCTTTGCACATTTAAACTATTTTGAAAGCCGTCCACATTAAATCCTCTCTAACGCTAACTGTTATAATTTACTAAAACCTGTACTAAACAAATAGTAACACCCTAATACGAGTAATAACCACTAACCAAAAGCAACATCGAATTAATTAGTAATTAAAATATTTGAATATACGCAAGAGAACTTTAATACTATTTGAAAGAAATGAGGAAATTAAAAGCCAAAAAATATACGAGTAGAATAAAAATTCCAAGATGATTATTAATGTTAAAAATAAGAGAAAACCATTAACTTCCAAATCAAAAAAAAGATTGGCATTGAATATGAATCTTAAAAGAAGTTGTAATCATATTATTAAGTAAAGCCAATTAAAAGAAGAAATTGTAGTCCGCTATTTTTCAATTGTAAAATAATAGTTTATTGTCAAGAAAAAACAATTTAAGGTCGGAAAATATGTTCAGTATGGTTTTCAATACTATAGTAAAACGAAATAATTTATTATCCTGTAATTTACGACAAAAGCAAATTTAGCACTATTCCATTATTGCATAGAATCAAATGAAATAGTAACATCTTAATGTTTGAAGCAAACAAATTATTAAACCAAACAGGATCTTAGCTCATTGTATCCCAAGTAATACTTAAGCATCATTACAGTAACTTATGATTTAATCAAACAAAACATTGTATGAAATCAAACTTCAAATTATTAATTTTTAATTGTAGTAGCTTATGAAAGCAACATGAATATGGAATGCATATCAATAACATTAACACAAGGTACCAAACAAAATATTAATACATAATTGTATAAAAGCAAATCTTAACTTAGTAATTTTTGATTGTAGTAATTTGCAAATACAACACTGACATTTAATACATATTAATTAGCATCAACTTATGGTACCGAACGAAATATTATTATATTAATTTATGATTGAATCAAACAAAACATTGAATATTATCAAACCAAATATTAACTCATTAATTCATAAATGTGGAAATTTACAATTCTAACGTTGACTTGTAACAACATATTAAGTAACGTCAATTGGATAGAATTATAACATTGGCGCGTTCGCATCTAGTAAATTACGCATAAATTAGCAGCAAAACAACGGTTAATAATAAGTTGCGAGAAGTACAGTGGACAATACCAATGGCGATAACAGCGCGAGATATAAGTACGAATGATTTGCACAAAAAGGAATGTAGCGAGACTCAACCAACAACAAAAATTGCGAAAAACCAAGAGTGAGCGTAATCTATTGGGGTATATTAAGTAATTCAGATCACCGGAGTAGAGCGACGATTTATTGTACTCTCCAAGTACACTAAATCCTTTTTTCAACTGCCGGAGGAATGTTGCGAGTGAACACATAAACATACTCGGATATATTCCCGCTTCATTACTGCAATAGTAGCGAGCAAACAATACCTATGTACTCGCACTTCGCCAATGAAAATTAGCCATGGAAACACATGCGCAAGTAAATAAGCGAGCAGTTAAGTGAACGAGAAAGTTCAACCCGCAACGATATTCACATCGTGAACGAACGGGGTGCTTCGAAGAGAGGTAAGCGGAAAGGAAAACCGAAAGTTCCAGCATAAACACTCTTTCGCTCAATGTCCCCAGTTTCGCTATTTTACCTCAAGAGATCTTGGGAAAGCCGGAAGCTTAAACTGAAAGCACTCTTTCGAAGTCGAAAGCTTAAGCGAAAAACACTCTTTCGCTCAATTTCCCCAGCTTCCCATATTCACCGGCCGAGCAAGCGAGACGAAGCGGGGAGGGAAAACTTTCGTGGAACGAGAGCGCACGTGTTCGGCTACTCAGCACCTTTAAAGAGAATTTAGGTTGAAAGCTCATGAAAGAATGGTATTTAATGTTCTTGGGCAGTCTTATACCAGGGAGTTTGTATTCAAATCCAAAAGGGAGCGTGCTGCTACCCAGTTATCGCTTAGACGCTTAAAGTATTCGCGATTTAAAGTTCAGCCGAAGATATCGTCCAGTGTTCAACGAAGTGGTGAGGGGTGAGGTGTTGGCTTGCGCCGCGATCCTCAATCGGCCTTTTTGCGTTCCACGCTGTATGGCCACCCCGAACCATTAACACGTCCATTTGATTCTCTACAGGCTCAATATTGATATAAGTCTTCAATAATGTAATTTGTAAAATGTAATGTTGGATAAAAATAGGAACAGAGAAAATAAAATAATTAATAAATTAAACTTTTGCCTTGGTTGATTTAGTGAAAATGGACAGAGTAGTAGGTAAGTGGTGTTAATAGGAGTTTTTTCCCCGGGAGCCTTGATGTTGTATATAGGATACGCATCAAGTTGAGCTCCCAGTTCTTACCAGTATACATAGGGTATACTGGTTTGCAACAATATTCTCAAAAGTAGTAAAAAAACCTAGAAATTCTTTAATTGAAAAAACTGAAAAAGTGCTTAGCTCCTGAATAGGAGATCAAAGTCAAAGGCGAGTGCCTCTTAGTTCTGATATTATTCGAACAAAAGCGTTGTCAATTTTCAAACGTTTACAAGAAGATGAATGTAGAACATCTAATATAGAAAAAAATCTATTTCAAGCCAGTAAAGGCTGGTTTGAAAAATTCACAATATTAAATTCACAGGTGAAGCAGCAAGTGCTGACCAATTGGCTGCTTTTGCATATCCAAAAACAAAAGGTATTTTCGACGAGGGTGGATATTTGCCAAGTCAAGTTTTTAACGCGGATGAAACTCGCATATTTTGGAAAAGAATGCTTAGTAGGACTACTTCCAAGGATAAAAAAGGGCTCCTGGTTATAAAGTATCAAAAGAGAGACTGACAGTTTTATTATGTGGAAATGCAACTGGAGATTTCAAAAACAAGCCATTACTTAATCATACTTCAGAAAACCCTCGTGCTTTTAAAGGAGTATCGAAAAACTCACTTCCAGTTCATTGGGTATCTAACAAAAAAGGATGGATGACTTCGAAGATTTTTGAGAACTGGTTTTTGAATTGTTTTTGTATTGAAACTGAAGAATTTTGCAAAGCTAAAAACATTGCTTTTAAAATTCTATTAATTGTTGATAATGCGCCAAGTCACCCAGCCTATTTGCCTGAATTAAATCCTAATATTAAGGTGATATTTCTACCTGCAAATACTACATCGTTAATTCAGCCGATGGATCAAGGTATAATCGCCGCATTCAAACGTTGTTGTTTGAGAAGAACTTTCAGGCAATTGATTGAAGCTACTGATGGCCCAGATAATGTATCAATCCGTGACTT
>OZ017739.1:179673040-179753040 GCA_963969285.1 Odontomyia ornata | reverse complement strand
AATAACGCCTTGTTTTTCCATGTCCGAGATCAGTGCGCTCACTTCTCCTTGTTTGGCTATAGGGAGACGTCTCGGTGCTTGTCGAATCGGCTTGGCTCCCTGTGTATCTATGACGTGAGTTACCAGACTCGTTCGGCCTTGGTCATCCGGGCTTGTTGAGAAGATGTCACTGTACTTGGTGACCAGATGAGAGGTTCGTTTGAATAGCTGCACTGGCAATTTGACCTGCTTCAATATTGCAGACGTGGGTTCCCGGGCTTTGTCTGTGTCTTGCCTCCTTTTCCAATGATGGTCGTGAGTAGCTTCCAAAGAGGTGATGGTGGAAACAGGCTGGCAGCTGCCGATGACTTCTCCCGCTTTGATGCTCGTGGTTGAATCTGCGGTGTTAAGGACTCTAACCGGCACATATCCGTTCCTTAAAGATCTTACAAGGCTTCGTCCTACAATCAAACTGCGAAATGCGGACGTCTTCGTTGGCTCTATCAGGTAAGATCGGTGGTCTCCAGAATCACCATCAAGCTTGGCCCATACAATGCTTTCGGAAGAATTCGGTACATCAGTGTCAGTACATACCACTACATTCATCTTGGGGATTTGGACGCTGGGATCCTCCATCAGTACTTCGACATTCTGCCATTTCAAGACACGTTTTCCCAAGTCCAACGTGATTCCATGTGGTCGCAGAAAATCCATTCCGAGAATGCAGTCATCCATAATGTTCGCGACCAGAAAATTATGTCGGAACACAAGGTCTCCCAACTGTATCTGGAGGTTGACCTCTCCATGAACAGGTGCAGTTTCTCCCGTAGCTGTCCGTAGTGAGAAAATTCTGCCCTTGTGAAGTTGTTGCTGTCTAACTAGGTCTGGTCGGATAATCGATCGGGTTGCACCAGTGTCGATTGTTATGGTGCAGTGTTCTCCGTCAGCTTGACCCGGAAGGCATAAGTCCGTTTCTCCACGATGTAGTCTTGACACGGTGATGGTGGTGCTGGGGACGTCAATCCTCCTAGCCAATCTCTGCCCCACGAAGTTGGCTCTTACATGTTTCCCGACCCCTCTGTTTGAAGGGCTTCCATTCTGGGCTCCTGACTCGGTCTGGATCTCCTTCTAGCTGCACACCCTGGACAATAGCTCGGTTTTCTTCGCTTCTTGCAGTCTCTTTGCAGGTGCCCCTTCTCTTCGCAATTCCAGCATCTAGGCGCACCATTTACATGCGGGTCTCGCTCAATTTCCACGCGCTCACACCTGCACTCGTCTGTCACTACCTCACGAACCCGGGCAGTGGTACGAGTCACATTTTTCGCTGCCTCAAAGTTCAGACTATAAGCCAGTGCGTCCTTAACCGTCTGCTTTTGAGCTAACCGCACGGCTTGTTGCAATTCCGGGTCCTTTAGTGCGCTGATGAATGCTTCTGTCGCTGCATCATCTCGATGTTCTGGGTCGTAGGCTGGATAAGCCAAAAGTGCCAGTCGCTCAATGTCTTGGGCTAGCTGCTGTAGGGTTTCACCAGACTTCTGCATTCGATGCCTTAGCTGTGACCGATAAATCTGCTTCAGATGATCGTCTCCATAACGCATGTCGAGCGCATTCATTATAGCATTCAGGTTTGAGTGCAATTCAACGGGGATCGTCTGCAAAAGCTCGGCAGCTGGGCCTCTTAGAGCAAGAATCAATGCAGTTGCTCGTTCCTGCTCATTCCAGTGATTTATGCGAGCGGCTGCTTCGAACTGGGTTTTGTAAATAGTCCAGACCGTTTGCCCATCGAATATTGGTGCTTGCACATTTCTAGATGAGCTTTGCGCTGCGGTTATAATTGGGGCTGGTGAGGCGGTTACTACTGCCTTCGCTGCTTCCAAGTCCTTTTTCACTTTTTCCACCTTATGGTTGACCTGGCTGATCTCAAGGTTGATTCTCTCCTCGACCTGGTATACCTTCTCCTCGACGCATTTAATTTGGCTGTTGAGACTACTGAGGTAGTATCAGTTATAACGAACTGTTCGTTGTAAGTGGTCACTGCGCTCAATTTATTTCAAGTCTTATGATACTTTACATAAAAGTATACCGTGAAACTTTTTGTATGTGATTTGAAGCTTACCATATGAATAATATAAGAATATGCATTTTTATATTATACTCACGTTAGCTAAACTGAATATTCCTACATACATGAATAGTGTTGAAAAGAGTAAGATATGCAGTAAATAATATTCATAAGTTAATGCGTTATCAAAATAATGTATGTGTGTATTTCTCAAGTATTATACATATATCGATTTACATAGCTGTGTACGTGTAAATGCATAAAATCAAAGGTATGACAAAACCGTGACAAGATAATAAATCATAAGTTTGAGAAAAAGTCTGTTATTTTTGTTTGTCGCCTCTCTTTTACTTCTGCAAGCAATTTTTTTTCAACTGAATTTGAAATAACCAAAACTGCATCTTTTTCATTTTGGAGAGTATCGGTAGTTTGAACAAACGTTCTCAAGATAGAACAAGCAGCATATGCTTCAGCCACGATAGGAATTTTGCCAAAATCTTCGAATTCTTGATCTTCGATTTGTTGATCATCATCAGCAGACAAATGTGCGTTTTGTGGCATATTGTTGTATGCGATATCAACATCGGACATCCCATTTTTTTAAAGTGCTTTCAAAAATTGCCGATGTCATCCATGCTTTTTTATTGAAATTGTATTCAACGGGTTGATTTTTCACACCTTTGAAACACCGCGGCATTTTACTTTTTCCGATGACTAAAAGTTTTCTTTTAACAGAACCTGACATGTTAGCTGCAACAAGAACTGTTACTCGCTCTTTCGAAAGTTTGCCGCCAGAACATTTCTCTCCTTTAAATTTTAGCGAATGATCCGGCGTCAGCCTAAAAAAATAGCCCCATCTCATCCGCATTGAAAATTTCTTCATCAGAGTAGCCGAGCCTGATTTTTGTCCACACGTTTTGTATCCAATCATTTGTCATTGAACGGTCAACAACAGCTGATTCACCTGAAATCTTTCCATAAACGATGTTGTGGCGAGCTCGGAAACGTTGAATCCAAGACGCATTGCACTTGAATGATTCCTTCTTAAAAATAGTGGCAAAAGCTTCAGCCTTTGCTAAAAGCACCGGTATATTATTAGCACGCTGTTGTTTAAACCAATCAAGTAACGGATTTTCAATATCCGCGTGATTTGAAGACCGGACACGTTTGGCTTTTCCGCACTTTGTAAATTGTTCTAAAATTTTCTCCCGGCGCTTTATCATTCCTGTGATTGTTGATCGTGACGTTTGAAATTCACGGGCAATCAAGCTTGCGGAATCACCGTAAACTGCTGCCGCGGCATGTTTCCGAGTGTAATGTGACGAGACAACTGAATTGTAAACCAGCGTGAAATTTTGTAAAGTAAACAAAGCCTTTGCTATGATTTCTTTGAACACCAAAACAACAAATGTACGCTATAACCAATAATTCTATAGCTAGTGTACCAACCAATTTGATCGTTCTAGCTGATATTTTCACTGTAACCGATTTGTTCGTTGTAAGCAACATTTTTCTATTTTTTGTGGGTGATACTTTACGGTGCCGCCTATTTTGTTTGCTATATCAGATCGTACATTGTAAGCGGTGTCGTTATAAATGGTTTCGACTGTGTATATATATATATATATATATATATATATATATATATATATATATATATATACATATATATGTATATATATATATATATATATATATATATATGTATAAATGTATATATATTTATATATATAAATACATGTATGTATATATAAATATCTATGTATATATATATATATATATATATATATATATATATATATATATATATATATATATATATATATATATATCTGTGGTGATAATGAATAACCGCTTAAGTCGACTTATGACGGAATCGAGTTAATAATGTCACTCTTATCTCTGCACCGTTCACCACCTCCTCAAAAATTTTGGTCCTCCTCAGACTGCTTTTGTTTAAGTTATAGTGGAAGGTTTTTCTCTTATCTCACTACCATCATCATCGTCATTTGGAATAACAACTTAGATTAATTTACGATTGAAGGAATTTAAAATTGTTTTTTGGGAGAAAAGCTTAAACGAAGTTTAGCTGTTTTTCCAAATAAAAAATAACAAACACACAGCTTTGAACAATATCGAATGAAAAATAGCTTAAATTGACTTAAACGATTTTACAAAAACTTAAACTAGAGTCTAATATTTCTTATGACGAGATAAGCGCTTTTTCCAAAAACTATTTTCCACTCATAAAACTCTTAGATGATATAGGCGATTTTCCCCTAAGGAATACCAGCAAACATATGTAACAATTTCCATGTAAACGTTTATGCCGCGTGCATTCATGCGAAAGAATTCGGACATAAGTCGTTATAAGTGAATCGCTGTCGTGTCAAGTTTAAAAGGTGGTGAAGAATAGCAAAATAAAATACAAAAAGAAGTGTTTTAATATTAGAAAAAATAAAAAAGTGTTCAATATGTCTTATCGCGCAGAGATAATGTTGGAAATGGTGCGAAGACAAAGTAGAAAATCGAGCGAAATTTCAAAAGATGAGCTTGTTTTCATTCAACTGATTATAATTTCATACCTCTTTAACACTTTTAAATTGTTAGAAAATACGTCTGAAAAATCAGAAAAAGAAGTTTACAATACACAAGAAAATAATGATAATGAGCAAATATTATCCATAGGTATGTAATTGTAGATAAAATATCTTAATGTGTATTGCAATTATTATTGTGTATATAACTTAATTTTTTAAGAAACTTCTTTTGCTGATGGATCTGCGGCGCTTAATGTAGGGCTATTAAATGAGCAGCAGAAAACAGTCACAGGTGACAATTTAAATGTAGAGCAGGATATGCTGTATTTTGATTCTGATGACTCACTACTTGATCCAGATTATGAAATCTCTGAACTATGTTCTGACGAATCTGATGATATACTCAATCAGGTGGGAAAGCAAATAGAAAACAATTTGAATAGACCTTCAACATCAACGACGGTAAACACTTCCTCTAAAAAGAGACGTAATTATAATTCCAGAAATGAAATAAAGAAAAAACGCAACAAAGGTGAAGCTTATGTAAATCGGAAAGGTGTTACTGTACCAGAAAGAAAATTTGTTCCGCTTAATAGGGATTGTCGCAAACAATGTAAACAAAAAATAACAAACACCGCTCAAAAACAAATATTTGATCAATACTGGGCTTTAGGCACATACAACCAACGAATTTTGTTTATTGGAGGTTTGATAGAAATAGAAGAGAAAAAATCTGAAACTTTAAGGAAACACAAAATACGAAACCGGCAACATAATATGAAATATTATCTGAATTTTGAAAGCGATAAAATAAACGTTTGTCAAAAATGTTTTCGGCAATGTTTCAACGAAACAGAAAGTTTTCTCAAGAGCGTAGTTAAAAAGAAACTAAACCAGCCCTATATAGACTTTTCAGATCGAAGAGGAATATCAACTCCACCAACAAAGTTAATTGATTCAGATATTGAGAAAATTAGACAGCATATAAACTGCTTTCCTGCCTATGAAAGCCACTACAGTAGACGTGACTCCAGCTGCAGGTATTTGCACTCAGATTTAACACTTTCATCTATGCATAGACTATATTGCGAAAATTCAGAAGCAAAAAGCGTTAGCCTTAAAACGTATTCTGACATATTCAAAAGTAAGTCTTTGTTTTCATTTGGCTTTAAACATATATATGAGTTAAAATATTTCTTTAACAGCAATGAACATAAAATTTAAGAAACCTAAAGTTGACACTTGCACAAAGTGTGATATAGTCTAAACTAAAATTGATATTGCAAAGGATGATCCTGTTTTACTAGAAAATTTAAAGAAAGAACAAACACTTCATCATATTGATGCTGAACTGGCTTATAAATCAAAAGATGAAGACAAAAGTTTGTCAAAAGCTGATGCCACTGTTAAAACATGTACATTTGACCTCCAGCAATGTTTACCTACTCCTTATCTACAGTCTTCGGTGTCCTTTTATAAAAGACAGTTATGGACATTTAATTTAACTGTGCATGATTGTGAAACTAACAAGCCATACTGTTTCATGTGGCACGAAGGCCTGACAAAACGTGACGGAAATGAAATTGCTTCTTGTTTGCTCAAGCATCTTCAACTTTTAGAGCAAGAAAATGGCCATGTGAAATCTGTCATCTACTATAGCGATAATTGTGCGGGCCAAAACAAAAACTCTTACTTGAGCACTATGTTTATGGCATTTCTTCACAATAGCAATGTCATTCAAACTATTGATCACAAATTTTTAGTTGTGGGTCATACGCATATGGAGTGTGATGTGGATCATGCTCTAATAGAAAGAAAAAAAAAGCACACAACAGCGAAAATACACCATCCTCACGATTGGTTCAATTTTGTACGAACTGTTGGAGTGAATACCAAATTTGAAGTTATTCAAATGGGTTCAGCTGATTTCATGGATTTTTCATCGTTTTCTAAATCTAGATATGTTTGGAGAAACAGGGATACGAATTCCGGAATCTTCAACTGGCGAGACGTAAAATGGCTGAGGTACTCAAAAGGTGATTTGGGTGAAATACAATTTAAAACATCTTTAGATAAGAACGAGCCGTTTAAAATTTTAAATATTCGCAAAAGAGGTATAATTTCTGGTGGCATAATGGAAATTTCCACGTTACCAGAGCAAAATAAAATTTCTGCAAAAAAGAAAAAGGACCTTATGGATATGCTTCCAATGATTGATCCCTGTTTTCATGCGTTCTATGAAAATCTTACAACGGCAGACATTCAAGATGTGCACCCAGATTTAGTTGAGCCAGAATCCAATGAAAGTCCTAACTATTAAAATCTAAATTTTTAAATAAAGTTCCACTTTGCAATACATACATGTCATTTCCGAACAACTGTTCAGTGCTCTCTTTATTTTATCTTATCTCATGAAGAAGTTTCATTTTTCTATATATTTACGTACAATGTATTTGAATACTTCATTGAAATAAACATTCAATAATCAATCAAAGGCGATTTGACTTATAATAAGGTGAACAACGCTAAAAAATATGAAATAGCAACCTATGTCTACTTAAAATAAAAAATAAAATCAAATGCGATTTGGAAAAAAAGCTTACTTCGAGTATTGTTTTTAATCCTGCATGTACTTCATATGGAAAAAGCGCTTAAATTTATTTCCTTAGTATTTTGGAAGAACCCTTATGTTTCCGTGATCTAAGGAAAAGAAGATTCTTTCTTAACTTCTTAAAGTATAGTCTAATAAAAGCCAATCAATCCTAAATCGACATACTTTTTTGGAAAATTGATTTATACTTTCTAATTGCTCTGGTGTAAAATCACGAATTTTGACTTAAGCGATTATTCATTATCACCACAGATATATTCGTGTTATAGCTCGCGGCCAAAAATTTTAATGTTCTGGGAAAGTGAAAACGCACTATCTTTTAAATTAAGTTAAGAGTTTATTTACTAAAAAATGCACAATCATTAACTTTAACCATTTCACCAATTTCTTTTTTTCGCTTTCTCTATCAGTTTTTACTTCAACTGTCTATCACTTCACAATCAATATCGCTTTTTAATTCGCACTTCTCACTTTCGTTTTACTATATCGCGGTTGTAATGAATCCCCATATTCATTCAGCTCGCCTTTATATAGGGTCTCTATTCATTCAATCCATTTCTCGTACGTTGACGAACTATCTGGGATATTCGAGCAGCTTAATGAATGGGGCAGTGACGTCACTTTCAGATGTTGATCATGCTTGGTGGGTTCTTGTGGTTTCGAGTACATTCATTTTGTTGATCATGAGGTTCTTAATGGTTGTGAAAACAATTGCGACAGTAGCTCGCAGAATTATTTGTACATGTAACACTGCCCCCACCTCAGTTCTTTTCGCCCCGAAAAGATATGCCGCCAGTTGTAGTCAATTCTCTTCTTTCTTCTTCTTTGTAGCACTACACCCCCTCTCGGGCCTTCGCTCAGAGATAGTTGAGTATCTCATTTTCATGACCGTATTGATTTCTTCGGAAGTTTGTTTGGTCAGTATCATGCTCCCGTGTGCCTGCTCAGCGATGATATGATCTGATTAAATCAGTACATATCACCACTGAGTGAACACTCGTAGTCTGTACGAAAAATCCCCTGAACTAAATCACGTTGCTCCCAACGATATTTGAACCTGGGACCTTCGGCTTATGCGTTCATGCTCTAACCGTAGTCAATTCTCCCTGGATGTTATATGGGGCAAGACGGTCCAGGTGCACGATTTTCATTTTGGCTCTTGGCTTACGGTGTTCCTGTATGCGGTATACGACGTCGCTTTGTAACTCGGTATGGTCCCTCCAAATTATGCTGCAATTTTGGAGACCTACCCTTTCGCCGTTGTGGGTTATATAGCCACACCAAGTCATATTGCTTGAAGCCAGTAGAATTTGCCTTTAGATCATACCTGGTCTCATGCGGTCAGTAGCTGATTGGAGGTGTTTTCGCACGGTCCGATGTATCTGGTTCAACCGTTGTCTTAGCTCACTTGCGTACTCCGAGATCATTTGGGGTTTTTCAGGGGTATATCAGCTGGCAGCCGAATAGTCTTTCCAAAAATGACTTTGGCTGGGGCTTGGCCCGTCGATGCATGTTCGGCAGCTCTGTACGCCATCAAAAATAGTGGGATATGTCGGTCCCAGTCCCTTTGGTTCTCGTCAACCATCTTGGCAAGGTGTTTATTGAGCGTGCCGTTGAAACGTTCGATCATTCCATCGGATTGGGGATGCAGCGTTGTTGTCCTCGTTTTCCGTATTCCCAGCAGCTCGCACGTTTCCCCAAAAACTAGTGACTCAAAGTTTCGGCCTTGATCCGAATGTAGTTCGCAAGGTACGCCGTACATACTGACCCAATTTAATACTAGCTGTTGGGCTACAGTAGTTGCTTCCTGGTTGGGAATGGGGTAGACCTCGGGCCACTTGCTGAAATAATCGGCCACAACCAGCGTGTATCGATTTCCCCATTGGGATTCAAGGAAGGGTCCTGCGATGTCAACAGCAATCCTTTCAAATGGCACGCTCACGTTATAGGTTTGCATTTGTCCTCCCAGTCGTTGCTTTTTTTTTTTGTGGTAGTGAGGTAAATGCTATTTAGGCGCAGAGTGTGGGACTGCCATGCGCGACTGGACTACCCACTAAACACCTCCCCTGTCAACCTGAGAACCCAGCCTGGAACCGTTTGACACATTACTTCGGGCCAGGTCTCGTTTTGTTACGCCGTGGGGCGCCTTGAAGCTGGGGAGTCCCTTTCCTAGCGGGAGGGGAGAGGGGAAGAGGAAATGCCAGAAGAGCGATCCCCCAGCCCCAGCGCCCCCGGCTGCTGTGAGTCCCTTTTATATTTTAGGACTGCCCGAGCATAATGTGCCACCTGGTTCCATTTGTCAACCGATTCGAGCATCACCGCAACTATATTATCGGGGGTGAGCTCTCCCGTCTCCCTGTAGAGTTCCCTTCGCAGCCTGACCCATTTTGTACACGCAAAAAATGTGTGACAGGCATTGTCCTCCTCTCCTGGGCAAAACCAACAATCGGGAGACCGTGACTTACCGATCTTGTGCAGGTAAAACTGAAAACACCCGTGCCCGCTCAAAAGCTGGGTCAGATAGAAGTCAGTCTTACCATGCCTTCGATTCAGCCACGGTCTCACATCCGGGATGAGGCGCGCTGTCCACCTTCCCTTCGTGCAATTCACCCAAGACTGCTGCCAATCGTTAAGCGAGCGCTGTCTCTCCTCGCGGACAACTATCTCCCTCGCATCCTCGTTTCGGCGCAGGTAAATAGCGCGGCGCTCTCTAGCAAGGAGGGCGACAGGTATCACGCCTGCAATCACTCTCACCGCCGAGTCGGAGACTGTTGGATACGAAGATGCAATTCTCAGTGCTCCTCTTCTCTGTACCTGTGCCAAACGTTTTCGGTATACCTCCTTGCTGAGAGCGTCGCCCCATACCTCTGCTCCGTACAGTAGCATTGACCCTACAGCACTCATCAAGAGGCGTCTTGTTGATGGGCTGGGTCCCCCTACGTTGGCAATAAGTCGACTCAGGGCCGATATTCCCGAAGCAGCCTTCTCAGCCGTTGCCCTGATTTGCTCAGAGAAACTCATCTTCGAGTCGATCAGTAGCCCCAGGTACTTCACCGCTGGCTTCGATTCGATTTGTATGTCTCCAATACTGATCATCCTTACTCTAGGGATTCTCTTTTTTGTCAAGATGACCACTTCGGTTTTCTCCAGTGCTAAACTCAGCCCGCGAGCAGTTATCCAGTCCCTCACTCGGCGCATTAGCATACCTAGCCTAAGTTGCGCTTGTTCAACGGTGCGTCCGGCGACCAGAGCCGCAACATCATCCGCATAACCGACCAAGCGCGACTCATCTGGGATCTCAAGTCTCAGTAGCCCGTCGTAAGACCCGTTCCACAGCTCCGGACCAAGGATAGATCCCTGGGCAACACCCGATGTAATTTCCATCCTTCGTTGGCCTTTGTCGTGTCGTAGAGCAGGCTTCGGTCCTCTAGGTAGTTCCTCAAAAGCCGCATTAGATATTCTGGAACTTGAAAAGAGTTTTCTAGCGTGTTCAGAATATCCACCCATCTAGCGGAGTTGAAGGCATTCCTGACGTCGAGTGTCACCAACAGGACGATCCGTCGCTTGGTGCGACTATATGCCTCTGCCTTTTGGACCGCGTCCACCACCTCTGCAATCGCATCAATGGTAGAACGTCCTGCTCTAAAGCCGTCCTGCCGAGGAGATAGGTCCCCAGCAGCACGAATCGCGTCAGTGAGTCTTCCCTTGATGAGTTTCTCTAGCACTTTCCCAGCCGTGTCGTTGCTTTGGACCTTTGACGGAAGCGGAAATCGTGCATCGACGGCACCAGTCCTCTACGTCTTCTCGAGCGTGGAGCCAGTAAAACCTCTCCCGCAATTTCGCTAAGGTCTTGTTAACACCAAGGTGGCCTCGCGTGGATCCTTCGCGCATCTCCTTAACAACATCGTGGATTCGGCTTTTGGTAAGTATAGTTTGCATCCTATAGGAGCTGCCATCCGCCGTTTCCCATTTCCGCTTGAGTACGCCACCCTCCACCTGAAGGGAGTTCCATTGTGCCCGATAACTTTTCAGGCTGGCGCCATGCATTGAAACGTCCTTCCACTCAGGTCGCCCAGTTGTCTCCTTCCATACGAGCAATGGTCCCATGTCTTCATCAGCTAACTGGGCATTTCGAATCTCCTCCGATGACCAACCTTCATCGAATTCGGCCGTTATCAATCGCAGATCAACGGGCGGCTCCTTATCCTCAATCCGTCGGCAATGCTTGTAGTTCGCTGGCCATAGACGACGAGATAGGGCGTCAGCATTTCCATGAACTCCGCCCTTCCGATGAACAATTTCGTAGTCGTATGACTGCAATTTTTCGATCCATCTCGCAAGTTGTCCCTCGGGGTTTTTGAAGTTAAGCAGCCATCTCAGCGATGCATGGTCCGTTCGAAGAACAAATTTCTGGCCATATAGGTACTTGTGGAACTGCTTGGTGGCCTCTATTATAGCCAATAGCTCCTTCCTAGTCACGCAGTAGTTCCTCTCACCTTTTTGAGAGAACTCGACTGTAATACGAGAGGACTCTTTCTTCACCATCGACCTGCTGGGAGAGTACAGCTCCAATACCGCCGTTGTGCTCGCATCGGTGTCAACTACAAACATTTTTTCAGGTTTCGGATATGCCAGCACGGGTGATTCACACAGCTTTTCCTTCAGGGTCTCAAAGGCTGTCTGGCATTGTTCATTCCAGACATACGGACGATTTTTCTCGGTTAGCTGATGGAGACACTTAGCTATTTTGGCAAAGTCTTTGATGAATCTTCGATAGTAGGTCGCCAGACCCAGAAAACTTCGTAGTTGGCGCTTGTTGTTTGATGTTGGGCAGCTTTTCACGGCTTCAATTTTCTCAGGGTTTGTTTTGACCCCTTTTGCTTATACGACATGTCTCAGGTATTTTACTTCAGCTGCGAAAAGGGTACACTTGTCGGGACTAAGTTTCAAATTCGCCAGTCGCAATCGGGAGAAAACCTCTTCTAAGTTCCGCACATGCTCTTCGAACGTTCTCCCGATAACAATGATGTCATCTAGGTACACCAAGGAGGTTTTCCAGGTTAGGCCACGTAGCACGATTCCATCGGGCGTTTGAAAATGGCTAGAGCAATGCAAAGCCCAAATGGCATCACCACAAATTGCCACAATCCGGTCCCAACTGAAAATGCGGTCTTCTCTCGGTCCTTCTTGTCGATTTCTACCTGCCAGTAGCCACTCTTGAGATCGAGGGTAGAAAATCATTTTGCGTCGGCTAAAGTGTCCATGATGTCATAGATGCGTGAGAGCGGGTAACTATCTTTCTTAGTGACGTCGTTAAGCTGCCTATAGTCGACACAAAAACGAGTGCTACCATCCTTTTTCTTTACTAGAACTACTGGCGCGGCCCATGGACTGACAGAAGGTTCGATAACGCCTTGTTTTTCCATGTCCGAGATCAGTGCGCTCACTTCTCCTTGTTTGGCTATAGGAAGACGTCTCGGTGCTTGTCGAATTGGCTTGGCTCCCTGTGTATCAATGACGTGAGTTACCATAATCGTTCGGCCTTGGTCATCTGGGCTTGTTGGGAAGATGTCACTGTACTTGGTGACCAGATCAGAGGCTTGGTTGAATAGCTGCGCTGGCAATTTGACCTGCTTCAATATTGCAGACGTGGATTCCCGGGCTTTGTCTGTGTCTTTCCTTCGTTTCCAATGATTGTCGTGAGTGGCTTCCAAGGAGGTGATGGTGGAAACACGCTGGTAGCTGCCGATGACTTCTCCCGCTTTGATGCTCGTGAGTGAGTCTGCGGTGTTAAGGACTCTAACCGGCACGTATCCGTTCCTTATAGATCTTACAAGGCTTCCTCCTACAATCAAACTGCGCAATGCGGACGTCTTCGTTGGCTCTATCAGATAAGATGGGTGGTCTCCAGAATCACCATCAAGCTTGGCCCATACAATGCTTTCAGAAGAATTCGGTACATCAGTGTCGGCACATACTACCACATTCGTCTTGGGTATCTGAACGCTGGGACCCTCCATCAATACTTCGACATTCTGCCATTTCAATTCGTGATTCCATGTGGTCACCGAAATCCATTCCGAGAATGCAGTCATCCATAATGTTCGCGACCAGAAAATTATGTCGGAACGTAAGGTCTCCCAACTGTATCTGGAGGCTGACCTCTCCATGGACAGGTGCAGTTCTCCCGTAGCTGTCCGTAGTGAGAAAATCCTGCCCTTTTGAGGTAGTTGTTGCCTCACATAGTCTGGTCGGATAATCGATCGGGTTGCACCAGTGTCGATTGTTATGATGCAATGTTCTCCGTCAACTTGACCCGGAAGGCATAAGTCTGCTTCTCCACGATGTAGTCTTGACACGGTGATAGAGGTGCTGGAGACGTCGATCCTTCTAGCCAACCTCTGCCCCACGAAGTTGGCTCTTACATGTTTTCCGACCCCTCAGCTTGAAGGGCTTCCATTCTGGGCTCCTAACTCGGTCTAGATCTTCTCCTAGGTGCATACCCTGGACAATAGCTCGGTTTTCTTCGCTTCTTGCAGTCTCTTTGCAGGTGCCCCTTCTCTCCGCGATTCCAGCATCTAGGCGCTCCATTTGCCTGCGGGTCTCGCTCATTTTGACGCGCTCACACCTGCACTCGTCTGCCACTAACTCGCGAACCCAGGCAGTGGTACGAGTCACATTTTTCGCTGCCTCAAAGTTCAAACTATAAGCCAATGCATCCTTAACCGTTTGCTTTTGAGCTAGACGCACGGCTTGTTGCAATTCCTGGTCCTTCAATGCGCTGATGAATGCTTCTGTCGCTGCGTCATCTCGATGCTCTGGGTTGTAAGCTGAGTAAGCCAAAAGTGCCAGTCGCTCAATGTCTTGGGCTAGCTGCTGTAAATTTTCGCCAGACTTCTGCATCCGATGCTGTAGCTGTGACCAATAAATCTGCTTCAGATGATCGTCTCCATAACGCATGTCGAGCGCATTCATTATAGCAGCCGGGTTTGAGTGCAACTCAACGGGGATCGTCTGCAAAAGCTCGGCAGCTGGGCCTCTTAGAGCAAGAATCAATGCAGTTGCTCGTACCTGCTCATTCCAGTGATTTGCCCTAGCGGCAGCTTCAAACTGGGTTTTGTAAATACTCCAGACCGTTTGCCCGTCGAATATCGGTGCTTTCACATTTCTGGCTGAGCTTTGCGCTGCGGTTGTAAGCGTGGTTGGTGAGGTGGTTACTGCTGCCTTCGTTGCTTCCACATCTCTTTTCACTTTCACCTTTTCACTTTTTCCATGGTTGATTCTCTCCTCGACCTGGCTGACCTTTTCCTCGACCTGGTAAACCTTTTCCTCGACGCATTTAATTTGCTTGTTCAGACTGCCGACATCCGGTTTTATTTCGTTTGACTGTTTTTAGAAATCTGCCTTGATTTCGATCGCTTGTTGGTCCAGCTTCGCTAATTGTTCATTTAACTTCGCTGAATGTTCATCTAGCTTCGCAGTTAAACTGGATGACTGCTCATTTAGCTTCGCTGATTGTTCATTTAGCTTCGCTGTTAAATTGAAAGACTGTTGTCGCTGCTCTTGCTGCATCAGCGCATTTTCGGGTTCCTTTGATTTTGGTGTTTCTGCTTGTCCATCTTTTGCGCCTTTTTCCGCATCTGAGGGCTCCCCCGAATCCAGATTCACGCCTTCCGACTCGATTGCGGCACGCAAGCGTGCAATCAGTGTGGCCTTTGTTCCTTGTGTAGCCAAATTTCACTGTTGCAACATCAACTTGAGCTCCGATATGGTCAATTGATCAATTTTTAGATGTAAGTTTCCTGGCATTTTTATTGTTTCGGCTATTTTTGCACCAGTTTCCACGTTAATTTCCACTATTGTGCACTTTAAAAATGTTTAAACGTTTTCACTTCCAAAATTTTCTTTCTCACTTCTTGACACCACTGTCGCGTTTTATAGTTCGCGGCCAATAATTTTAATGTTCCGGGAAAGTGAAAACGCATTGTCTTTTAAATTAAGTTAAAAGAGTTTATTTATTAAAAATGCACAATCCTTAATTTGACTATTTCACAAAAATTAATTAAAATCGGATTTCCACTTGTCAATAAATTTCTCTAACAACTGTCTTCACTTAACAATCAATATCGCCTTTTATTCGCACTCCACACTGTCGCAGTTTTACTATCGCGGTTTTACTATATCGGTTGTAATGAACCCCCATTCATTCAGCTCGCCTTTATATAGGGTCTCTAGTCATTCAATCCATTTCTCGTACATTGGCGAACTAACTGGAATATTCGAGCAATACTGAATGGGCAGTGACGTCACTTTCAGATGTTGATCATGCTTGGCGGGTTTTCGAGTACATTCGTTAGTTGATCATGATGGTTGTGTAAACAATTGAGCTCGCAGAATTATTTGTACATGTAACAATATATATATATATATATATATATATATATATATATATATATATATATATATATATATATATATATATATATATATATATATATATATATATATATATATATATATATATATATATATATATATATATATATATATATATATATATATATATATATATATATATATATATATATATATATATATATATATATATATATATATATATATATATATATATATATATATATATATATATATATATATATATATATATATATATATATATATATATATATATATATAACCGTAAATATAGATATATATATATATATATATATATATATATAACCGTAAATATAGATATATATATATATATATATATATATATATATATAACCGTAAATATAGATATATATATATATATATATATATATATACGTAAATATATATATATATATATATATATATATATACGTAAATATATATATATATATATATATATATATATATACGTAAATATATATATATATATATATATATATATATATATATATACGTAATATATATATATATATATATATATATATATATATATATATATCCGTAAAAAAAAAAAAATATATATATATATATATATATATATATATATATATATATATATATACGTAAATATATATATATATATATATATATATATATATACGTAAATATATATATATATATATATATATATATATATATATATATATATATATATACGTAAATATATATATATATATATATATATATATATACGTAAATATATATATATATATATATATATATATATATATATATATATATATATACGTAAATATATATATATATATATATATATATATATATATATATATATATATATATATATATATATATATACGTAAATATATATATATATATATATATATATATATATATATATATGTATATATATATATATATATATATATATATATGTGTATATATATATATATATATATATATATATATATATATATGTGTATATATATATATATATATATATATATATATATATATATATATATATATATATAGTGAGCGTCAAAAGAAAGTAAAAGTAAACACCTTAGATAATTGTATTAAGAATTTTATTAAAACAAGGTAATTAACTCAAAATTAAAAATATGTATAAGGAATCAAAGACTTATTTAATAAGAACTGAATACAACATAAACATTAAACAAAAGTAATACACAACAAAGATGAATTCACTTTAACCAAAAAAAGACCAAATTTCACGCGTCAAAAAAAAAGTAAACAGCAAACAAAACATAATAGAACTTCAATAGAAAAAGTCGATTTTTTTTAATTTTTTCAATATTTCGTTTGTTTTCCTTTAGACTTAATTACCTCATTTAGTCTTCTAGGCATCGCCGCGACAAGTTTTTTTTAGGTAAATTTCTCGAGAGAAATTTACCTATTGCGGAGAGCATCATATATATATATATATATATATATATATGGGATATAACGAAATTTGTGACCACGATAGAGGTTGCAATTTTGCTTCGATTTTCACCAAATTTTCAGGAAAGGTGTATTGGGTAATTATCTCGGTTAAGTTCGTGAACCAGCTATATCGGCCGGGCAAAAACAAAATGGCGGCCATTTTAGACGAAAAATCGTGATTTCTGTTCTGACCAAAGTGTAGCTCCGATTTGGATGAAATTTGGTACAAAGGTTCATTGATGTATGTGATGAATCTCACAATAAAAAATCCAAAGTCGGTACGGCAGAAACAAAATGGCGGCCGCTCAAAGGTCGAAAAACGTGCAAAATTTTGTTGTTGTAATAGTGGTCAAAGCTTTCAACAGATTTTCATGAAATTTGATAACTTGATAGCAATCATAAGTATCTAAAGAATTACGTAAAAAAATTGGAGGTCAGGTTGCAAAAAACAAAATGGCGGCCAGTTAAAGGGCGAAATTTCAAAGGCTTTTTAAAGTCGCAATTTGAATCCGACATATACGAAGTTCGGTTTCAAGATAGACATTATTTAGGCCTACAGTCTTTGATATTTTGGTGATCATGCATGTGCAAATTTCAAAATGGCGGCCGTTTAAATATGCGTTTTTTTTCAGGTTTTTGTGGCCCTCTAGCGGTCACATTTTGGAGCGGATTTTGATGAAACTTGAGATTATGGATCTCTGTACTATGTTCTTGTATTTTGCAGGAAATTATTGAAATTGAATGAAAAATAAAAAAGTCGAAAATTTCAAGCCTAATATTTTTAGCTGCCATTTTCTTTAAAAATTGAATTATTTTGCCCTGTCTAGAGTGAAACTTCTATTTGAACGAGATAGTACATTGATTGATGAGTTCCTAGCATACAAAGATTTCAAATAATCCAAAATGAAATGCATGCATTCAAAATGGCGGCCCCCAAAGGTCAGAAGGCAAGCGCAATTCGCTATTTTAGTGCCAACTGAAATAATGAATATTTTTCATGATAACGTTTTAAATGACTTTACTTGATAGAATTTATAAACCAGACCATTTTAAGATATTGTAAAATCTTTTTAACAATCCCCTAAAAAAATTATAAAATCGCGACTTGTCTGTCTGTCCGTCCGTTTGTTCGTGCGTCAAAACAAGTTTTCTCGCAAACCACATGAGCTAGAATGAGGAAATTTTCTACGTAGGTCAAAAGTGGTGCCTCTTGAAATTTGCAGTGCAAGAAAATATTTTAAGGTATTTTAAGGGGGGTCTCCCCATACAGGGGGGTGGCATACAATTTTTTTTATTTCTGTAGCAGCCAAGATTCTCAACAGATTCCGTTGAAACTTGAAATTATAAGTTATTAACGCAAGTTAATTTAATTTAATTATGCAAATCGAATGACAAATGAAAAAGTCGAAAATTTACAGCTTAATATTTTTAGCAGCCGATTTCAATAAAAATTGAAATGACGGCCCTCATAGTTCAGAAAAAAATTGAAAATGTATATATTAATGGCAACGCAAGTGCTGATTAAACTTTCATGGAAATCTTTTGAAATTAACTATTCGAGCTATTTAAGCCTTTGTGTGGTTACCACTGTGAACTGTGTAAACAGCAAATGTGAGAAGGGCGAAACCGGTATTTATATGTTTAAACAATTTATGATCCGCCGATTTTCAATATGTAATCCATACGTATACAACTCAATTTAATTAGCAAAATATTTGCGCCCCGATAAAAGGTCTCTAAGAACGAACGTGGCCAGATTTTTTTTATGTTAATAAATACCCATGTGGTACTACGAAAATTGCAGAAAGAAGTTGAGTAGTAGGCAAGCCAAATTTTTTTTCGAAGCTTTATGCTACATACGAGAAATTTACCTTTCCGGCTGGTGCTGCCAACGGGGATTTTGTAACATGTGGAGGTTTGGCTCCATTCTTCCTTTATAACCTTCCTTAAGTCGGTTTTGCTTGAAATAACCCTTTGTCTCAGTTTTCTGTCAAGGTGTTCCCACAGATGCTCGATCGGGCTAAGACCTGGGGACTGCGGCGGATGATCAAGTGTCTTAGGAGTCCGGTACAGTAGCCACTCTTTCACAATTTTGGACGTATGCTTTGGATCGTTGTCCTGTTGAAAGAACCAATTTCCAGACAAGCCTGATTTTTCGACGCTAGGGGCAGCATTGTCCCTCTAATGGCTAAATAATCCATTTTGTCCATTGTTGAGTCAACAAAAACAAGATTACCAACACCAGTTGCCGCCACACACTCCATACCATAACTGAACCGCCAATGTGCTGAACAGTATTAGTAGCACACTTTTCTTTGAAGGCTTCATTCTTAGCACGCCATATTTTTAGGGGCCTTTTCGCGCCGAAAATTTCGACGTTGTTCTCATCTGTATATAATTCGTTTTCCCGAAAAGATGGAGCCTCGTTTGTGTATTTTTTTAGCGAAGTCCATACGCTTGATCTGATTCGCCTTGGATATGTATGGCTTTTTCCGTGGTATTCTTCCATGTAGACCATTTTTATGAAGCGCTCTCCTGACTGTACTCGCACTTACTGGTTTGCCTGATGCCTGCGTTATGTCTTCTGACAATTTAACTGCACTTGAGGCTGGATATGCCCTTACTTCTTTAGTACAGCTCTAACTTCAGTACCACTTTGGGCATCCAGATCTCGGTAAAAATTCAACGAGATGATGTTTGGCATACTTACCAAAATTTTTTTTTACTGTGCAGTGGTTTCCGCCCACGATTTCGCCAATTTCACGCAAGGATTTACCTTTTTCTTTTAAGTCTATTATAATTTTCCGAGTATCAGGCGATGTTTGCTTTCCCATAGTGAAACTATTTTCTTTTACGTCTTTATTTGGAATATTAATTATAACAAATGTTCTTAAAACGACATTTTGTGAAGTAAAGCACGCGAACAGCAGAAATTTGTCACCAAAAGTTAAGGTTCTTCCCCGAAATACCTGTATAAAAGAAGCAAAGGAAGTGTTACCACTGTTTACTTTTTTTTGACGCGTAAAATCTGATGCATTTCCACTTTGGTGAGATTTGTGCAATGTTGCCACTTGTTTTGATTTCATGTTTGATAGTAATCGATCTCTAAATGGTTTAGTAGTAAACTCATTAATATTACTTTTTATCGCAAGTCAATAATAGCTTTGTAATATAACAATTTAAAGATGAAAAGTTGATGTTTACTTTCTTTTGACGCTCACAGTATATATATATATATGCATTTTTTTTCATATATACCTGTATGTATGTATGTATATATATATATATATATATATATATATATATATATATATATATATATATATATATATATATATATATATATATATATATTGTTACATGTACAAATAATTCTGCGAGCTACTGTCGCAATTGTTTTCACAACAATGAAGAACACGAATTCACTCGAAACCACGAGAACCCAACAAGCATGATCAACATCTGCAAGTGACGTCACTCCATTCATGAATTTGCTCGAATCTACCAGGTACCTCTCGGTAGAACATTCGCCAATAAACGAGAAATGGGTGAATAGGTAGAGACCCTATATAAAGGCGAGCTGAATGAATGGGGGCGATGATCATTCATTCGACCGCGATAAGAACTGCGATTGTGTGTGGGAAGCGATATTATTCGAGTAGTAGAAAAGTGATTTTCGTAATAGTGAAGTGATTTAGAAGACAATTGCGATAAGAAATTTATGGACAAGTGTTAGATTTTTCATAGTGAAAATTAAAATTAGTGAAAAGTGTTAACTGATTATTGTGCATTTTATTTAATTAAATAAACTCTTTTAACTTAAATTAAAAGACATTGCGTTTTCACTTTCCCGGAACATTAAAATTATTGGCCGCGAACCGTGTTTTCGGCCAATGGTGTCAAGAAGTGAGAAAGAAAAATTTTGGAAGTGAAAACGTTTAAACAGTTTTAAAGTGCCCAATTGTGAAAATTAACGTGGAAAAATAGCCGAAACAATAAAAATGCCAGGAAATTTACATCTCAAAATTAATGAATTGACCATGTCGGAGCTTAAGGAAGAGTTGGAACAGCGAAACCTGGCTACGCAAGGTACAAGGCCACATTGATTGCACGCTTCCGTGACGCAATTGAATCGGAAGGCGCGTATCTGGATTCGGGTGAGCCCTCAGATGCAGAAAAAGGCGCAGAAGGTGGTGAAGCAGAAATATCAAAACCAAAGGAACCAGAAAATGCGCTGATGCAAATGCTGATGCTAATGCAGCAAGAGCTGCGACAACAGTCATCTAATTTAACTGCGAAGCTCAATGAACAGTCGTCCAATTTAACTACGAAGCTAGATGAACAATCAGCGCAGCTAAATGAACAGACATCCAGTTTAACTGCGAAGCTAAATGAACAATCAGCGAAGCTAGACCAACAAGCAATCGAAATCAAAGCAGACATCAAGGCAGACATCACACAAAAGCTGGAGAAACAGTCAACCGAAATAAAAGCGGAGCTCGGTAGTCTCAACAAACAAATTAAAGACGTCGAGGTAAAGGTTGACCAGGTCGAGGAAAAGGTTTACCAGGTCGAGGAAAAGGTCAGCCAGGTCGAGGAGAGAATCAACAATGAGATGGAAAACATGAAAAAGGAATTGGAAGCAGCAAAGGCAGTAGTAACCACTTCACCAGCCCCACTTATAACCGCAGCGCAAAGCTCATCTAGAAGTGTGCAAGCACCAATATTCGACGGGCAAACTGTCTGGAGTATTTACAAAATCAGGTTTGCAGCCGCCGCTAGGATAAATCACTGGAATGAGCAGGAACGAGCAACTGCATTAATTCTTGCTCTAAGAGGCCCAGCTGCCGAGCTTTTGCAGACTATCTCCGTTGAGTTGCATTCAAACCCGGCTGCTATAATGAATGCGCTGGAAATGCGCTGGAAATGCGCTATGGAGAACATCGAGATGACGTAGCAACAGAAGCATTCATCAGCGCCTTACAGGACAAGGAATTGCAACAAGCCGTGCGGTTAGCTCAAAAGCAGACGGTTAAGGACGCATTGATTTACAGTCATAACTTCGAGGCAACACAAAATGCGACTCGTACCACTACCCGGGTCCGTGAGGTAGTGGCAGACGAGTGCAGGTGTGAGCGCGTGGAAAATGAGCGAGAGCCGCCTGCGAATGGAGCGCCTAGATGCTGGGATTGCGGTGAGAAGGGGCACCTGCAAAGAGACTGCAAGAAGCGAAGAAAACGGAGCTATTGCCCAGGATGGTGGAGATCCAGACCGTGTCAGGAGCCTAGAATGGAGGCCCATCAAACTGCAAGGGCTAACTTCGTGGGGCAAACGTTAGCTAGGAGGATCGACATCCCCAGCACCACCATCACCGTGCCAAAGCAACATCGTGGAGAAGCAGACAGATGCCTTCCTGGTCAAGTTGATGGAGAACATTGCACCATAACAAACGACACTGGTGCAACCCGATCGACTATTCGACCAGACCATGTGAGGCCCCAACTACTTCACAAGGGCAGAGTTCATGGAAATGCTGACGCCCCAACTCGTCATCCATGTTCAGCTAGCTGCAAGTATTGCCGGCGGATTGAGGAAAAGGAGCCGACCGTTGATCTGCGACTGATAACGGCCGAATTCGATGAAGGTTGTGTAATGTGACGCCTACGCCCGGGAATCGAAGTGATTCCGATCCCGAACCCTTGCACTCGGCCAGATGGGTATGACCTCGAAATGCAAGCAGACTTCATCTTTCGTGCCGATATCATTGCGCCGAAAATATTTTTCTTCAAATATTTATATTTGTGGAGAAATATTTTCTGTAGTAAAATACTGATACATTTCGAAGCATATCTATCTGGCAATGCCTCCCACAGTTGTCATCCAAATGTCAACGAGGCCGAAGGTTCGCGGTTAACTGTCGGTCGAGTGAATACATAACCATCACTTGTATACCAGATCGTCGCCGAAAGAAAAAGCGGTATTACGGGAATTGACAACGATAATTTCAAGCAACAGAATTTCGACTAAAGGTCAGAATTTAGGCTAGTTGCAAAACGGTAGTACATACAACCTAGTGGTTGGCTAATTTTATTCAGTAGCAAACTGGTGATTCCTTGTGCATAAAGCGCGCGGTGCTTCGCGTTAAGTGAAAAGTTTCGCGAGGATTAGCGGTAAGTCAGAAGAAAAATTAGCGTGGCGGGAATAGATAACAAATATAAATTTATCAACAGGAGGAAAAGCCCCACGTAAACAATTGGCAACAAAAGCAGCGCGCAAAAGTGCGCCATTGACAGGAGGTGTAAAGAAACCACATCGTTATCGTCCCGGTACGGTTGCTCTTCGAGAACTTCGTCGTTACCAGGAGTCCACAGAACTGTTGATCCGTAAATTACCGTTCCACGTTTGGTTCGTGAAATTGCTCGAGATTTCAAAACAGATCTTCGTTTCCAATCAGCTGTTTGGCGGGGATCCATCGGCAAACAATTTGCATCATTTGGATCATCACGCAACTCCACATCAACATAATAGACCTGGCATTGCGGTCTATGTTTTAGGATTTGGACAAAAAGGAGGGAAGGTAAAGCGATCTCGAGGTATGTAGGTTTTGTTGTTCTGGGATATAAAAACAAAGAACGAGGGCATCAGGATCAGAGCGAGGCCGGCTCCTAGATTTGTGTGGGATAGTGTACCTGGGAGTTGAAATGGTTTGGGGGCAATAATAAGAGTTTGATTCGTCCGTTTAATTCTTCCTCCCGTGAACCAAATGCACATTGCTTTGAAATATTTCACCTAGTTTTTTTGGAATTTTACTTTCGGCCATTGAACAACAACTACACGAATATTCTGACATCGGGTTCCTAGAAATTGGAAGTGAATGCATGGTGCGGATGAAATTGACCCTCGAAAATAGGTTACCAGCAAAAATCTTCACCTTAAAGGAGTGAATTGAAGTGATCGCATAGTTTGAAATGTGTTTAAATTAAGTTTTCAAAGCATTAACAAATTACATAATAAAAATTCCTACGAAAGGGAACGAGAAGTGCTTTTTCAGCAGTTCTTAGAATACGGCTTCTACATTGCAATTCATGATCATTTGCTTTTAACTTAATAAAGCCACCAGAGGACATATCGCTAATAATACATTGCTGTTAACAGTGATTTTTCACCTTGAAACGTTATCCTCTATAACTGGGCGTTTTCCACGCACCCAAGTGCGTCGGAATCACATTTTGTTAGTTATCCTGTGGTGTAATATATATGAGCTTGCAAAAAGGAAACCAATTCATTGGAATATCCCAACTTGACCTCTGCAAAAAGGACTGTACACAAGTGGATTTGATAAACCTTCAGGATATCCTGAAAATATGGAGTTAATCGTCAGCTGATGTTGATGAACTTTGCATAAATTATCTGATGGAATGTCATGCGAAAATCCATAGAGAAGTTCGATTATGTGATTTGAGTGTTGCTGTTCAAACAATAAAAGGACACACGCATGCCAAGCAAAACGTCGTTTGTCGGATATTAAGTGAATGTAAACGAGTTTTCGATCAGCTGAGTTCACAATCCTATCGCATTCCTATGCTCGACGGTGAAGTTATAAGGCGAGATAATAAGTCAGAATGGTAACGCAAAACATACGTTGTGTTGGCGTATATGGTGTGTGTATCCAAGCGATCTTTATTTGAACAAAAATCGCGTAACGGCTCCTTCAATTAATTTTGGGAAGGTATCGAAATGTAATTTTAAGAAGTCAGCTTACTGCTCCCGAAGTTATGTGAATTATCTAACGACATACAATCCGAATTTCAATTGTAATACGTACGTTTGGGCATTTAAAAAAAAAATATATATTTCTTATATCCAATGAATCGTCAAATGGATATTTTTGTACTTCTAGAATTTAATAAAAGCTAGCGTTCATAAAATTTGTAATGTGATACTTGAAGTTATGGACTTAATTGTGCACTTTCCATTCATGTATTAGTCCGATGGGCTAAATTTTGAATTTTCCGCATTTAAAGTTAAACAGGGATGATAATTGAACCTAATAAAATTTCTGTAATATTAAACCATTTAACGAAAACTCGTATCTGTCACAGTAGCTTCGAAATGAAAATTGGATAATGTACCTACTGGATAGTAATTTGTTTTGCATAAAAAAAAAGTAAGATTTTTCTTCTTATGGACTAAGTTGCGGTCAAAATAAAAAACACACAAATACGAATGTAATCAGAATTTATTATTAATGTGTAGCTTGAACATCAAAATTTAGTGGTTTTTTACTTTAAATGCTATTTTTTTGCATATTGCGCTATTAGGCCTACAGGGATATTACACAACACTTTTTATAGAGCAGTAACAAAATATTTCCGATCTTAATTGAGATTCGTAAATCTTTCTTTCGTAGTTAATCCGATTTCCCGTCTACTCCCTAAAATTACAAGTATTCCTGCCCTCGCTCCCGTTTTTACTTGATAATTAGCAAAGGATTAGACCTTTATTAATCATTTTCGTATATATATTGTATCTCGTTTTAATATTGTGATATTTATTAATTAAATTTAAACAAATCATAAATAATTATTATAAAAAAATTAAAACCACTCACGTCTCATCAAATTTCTAGAGATGTCAAGCAAATTATGAGATGATTATTTTGTAAAGTGTACTTGCAAAATGAATGTTTAAGATTAAGTTCAAAAAGTGAAGAGAAGAAATTTAATGTAAATTTAAAATGAAACCAAGTTATGGTAGGAATAAAATGAATTACTAAAGAAGCCCTAAGCCTTTCCGTTCCGCATGCTCTTTCTTTTGCAGCGGTAGTGATGACCGAGGGTAAGTATGTCTTGAAGAGGGTTAGGTTTTCATAATCTGCGGATGATTGATTTCTAGTCGGTTACGGTCCGCGGTACTCTTGTTTGCGCTCGTTTTTTCTTAGAGTAGGTTATTTTAGACTTGAGGTAGTTTAGCTTATTTTCTGGTACCGCGTCGATGATTCGGTAACGCGCCTATGGTGATTTTGTAGTGTTTTGATTTGAGATCTGTGGAGAGATCACATCCAGAACTAACGTAACGTAGGTTTCCCGTTCTGGATGAGTAGTTGTTGACGCGTTTGGAAATCGGGCATGTGAACCGGTGGCTGAGTTACGTAACTCGGACTTAGTCTGCTCGCGTAAGACCCGCGACCGAAACTCCTCTCCGAACTAGCTAGCCTACAAGCAGCCACCACGGAGTAGACTAAGTGTGACCGGACTTGTTGACCTGAAGGGTACAGTCCGTTGTCATTTCCAAGACTGCACGTCTCGCACCGATGAGAGGTCGGTTCTGATTGCGATCGAACGAGACGGAGTAGGAAACCGTTACAAATGGCGCCCAACGTGGGGCCTAAAACATCCTAAGGGGGAAAGAAATTCGCGTCTTCTGACGAGTTGGTCCTTTACGGAGGATGTAAGGTACTCTGGTACTCGAGTCCCACTATCAGGAGCAGTGGAGTTGTGTGATACACACTAGCAGTCGCTTCACGTGATTTGTATCTTCCGCTCTCCTTTGTTTGATTTTTTTTTTCGCCCCAGAATCCTTCCGATGTGTTGTCCCAGGTTAACCCCTGTAAGGACCTTCTATTTTCTTGATGGAACAGCCAGCCTGATGGGTTTACCTATCAGCATGGACTCTCAAGAAAATAGAAGGCTACCTTGCCTTTATGTCGCGGAAGGATTCTAATTATTTTGTATGCGTGATAGACGAGTGGTATCGGTTCAACGTTCGGTGGCGTATGCTGGAATTGCGAAGCCCGGAATGCTTCCACGCGTCGGGAATTTTGACCGCGTACCAAATCGTTACGGTAGCTCTACCACTTGTCTCGTCGAGTCATTTAACGTAGATTAGAAACGGTTTGTAACGTACGGGAAATGGGGAAAATTAAGGTAGTAAATCAATCTGAAGCCCCCTTCTCTTGACAGACCACCATCAGTCATCATTCCTGCCCGAAGGAGTGGAGTTGCGGAACTGAAAGGCTGCCCTAACGTATTAATTTTTTTTTGTCTATTACGTAGATAGCTCGCCACTATCGGCCACTACAGTACATATAAGTTCTCTTTATATATACGCATAGATTAGGGATAGCAGTAGGAATAAGTATATTTTATATTTTTTTTATTAGCACCACATTTAACCCACACGAAATGGCAACGAAGCGGACTCCCGATAAGCGGTGGACCCGGTCCAAAACGGTCCAACCCGCGAACTGCGGGATCTGTTTCGAGGACGTAGTGGAGGGGGTACACAGCGTGCGATTGGATTGTGGACATCTATTCCACCGTGCCTGTGTCCAACAGCTCCTCCTCACGTCCGAGCTGTGTCCCTTATGCCGGCGACCCATCGAGCGGACCGCCCTAGACGTCCCCCTCGGAACGCCCCTACCAACGCGTGGAGCAGTGGCGAAAGGAGTTCCAGAAGCCGAACCGTCACAACCACTTTTAGACCTGCAAGGAGCCGTAGGCGGTGAAGTCCCGGCCACAAGTGTCGTGTCCGAGGTGACACCCATGCCGTCCGCCCACTCCATTGACACCCTCGTGGCGCTGATGAGGGATATGTCGGAGAGGATTGGCAACCTGGAGGGAAAGCTCCAGAATCTCCCTATGAGCCAACCACCCAGTCGCGTGAGAACTCCGCTTGGCTGGGAGCCCAATCCCAGTGTGGCGATGCCCCACTCCCGACAATCCGAGCAATGGGCCCCACCTCCAAGGAACTCGGGAATGGATCCCAGAGCTCCCGAATATAGACCACGACACAGCACCGGGCCTCCGTTGGTACCTCTAGCCCCCGAGGCAGTTCAGTATAACAGGTCAACAGAGGATGTGATTCCCCCCGGGAACGCATTGACACCTTTTCGAGACCCGACGCCTCGTATCATGGAGAGTTGGCGCCTGAACTTTACAGGGTTCAACGATATGATATCTGCGGACCGGTTCCTTTTCCGGATTCAGGCGTTGGTATCCAGCACCCTGGGAGGTGATTCCTCGACCTTCCTCCGGCATGCACATCTTTTGTTCAGCGGCGACGCTGCCGACTGGTACTGGAGCTTTAAAGAATCAACGCCACGTCCCACTTGGCACTCTTTCAGTGCAGCCTTCCGCAATCGATTTGAGGATGGCTTCACTGAGAGAGAGCTAAAGGAGCAAATAAAGAAACGGAAACAAGGCGCTCACGAACCGTTCGACCAGTACTACACAAGTATAGTGAGATTGAGCGTTGCGAACTACCATGCCCACGAACTGGTAGAAATTATCAGAGAGAACATGCGCTGGGATCTTCAGAACAGCCTTCTGCATTTTCCCATCAACACCATACAGTGATTGCGCCTCCATGCCCGTAGGCAAGAACAATTGGATGAGCGGCGAGGCACCTTCCGTCCACAACCTCGCATAACGGGACCAAATCCTCGAAATCATCACACCGCGGAGTTGATGGCAGCGGACCACCTGCTTGCTGATCCAGTACCAATACCGAGGAGCGGAGCACCACAGGAGCTTGAGGACCCAGCATTGATTGACCGACCCTCCCGGGAAGCAATTACAAGCCCGACGGTCTGTTGGAACTGCCGACAACCGGGACATCGGTTCTATGCATGTCCAGCGGAGCCAACGCTTTTCTGCTACCGATGCGGGAAGGCCGACACATACGCACCTGACTGTGCTAATTGCAAAGGGCGAAAAAACTTGCCACCGAGTGCCGCGACCACCCGTCGGCACTCCTAAACCCCGGACGAACCAATCCTGACCCCATCACTAGCTATGACCCAGCTCCAGACATGACTCCCATTCTGCCGACTCGCACCGCCAGACACAGTTCTCCCGAAGTTCCACAACCGACGCCATCCTTCGCCGAGGCCAATGCGCAGGGAAATGATAGCGAGACGAAAGTTCCTTGGCATGTAAAACCTTTTCATGTCAGGCTGTGGAATTATTTGGCTACTCGACAGCGCATCTTCCATGAGGAGTTGGCTACAACTGTCCCACCGCGAAGAAAGCGAGCCACGCGTCGGATGCGGAGCTTCTGGAGAAAAGTCAGGCAATCGAGGAAGGTGCTGAGGGACATACAATTAGACGAATTATTGAGGGATGATGTTCGGCCATATGCGTCAGTACACCTCCTGCAAAAACGAGTGTCAGGCTTAGTCGATACGGGAGCCAGTGTGAATTGCATATCTGCCGATTTTGCAGGGGAGGTACTGGCAATGCACGCGGACCAAATCCGTCATTTCACCTCCTCGTTAAGCACGGCGGACGGAACTCGTCACTCTGTAGTGGGAAAAATTATGACGGATGTCACCTTTAAAGGAGTAACTAAACCTATGGAATTTTTCATCATACCTCAGTTAACCCAGAATCTTTATCTAGGAGTGGATTTCGTTCGGAAATTTAACTTGGCCCCGGCACTATTTTCCGGTACGACCCTGGAGTCCGTCACCCCCGTTCCTGACCAATCTCAACCCTCTCACTTACTACGACATACACTGGATGTAAATCAGCAACTGCGTCTTGACTCGGCTATATCGGCTTTTCCATCGCACGAGAAGGAAGGTCTCGGGCGGACTGCCCTGGTGTTACACACTATAGATGTGGGGGATGCTAAACCCATAAAACAAAGACATTTTGCCATATCTCCGGCGAAGGAAAAATCGTTATATGCCGAAGTGGATCGAATGCTAGCATTAGGCGTAATCGACGAATCACAGAGCGCGTGGGCTTCCCCAGTCACCTTAGTTGTCAAGCCGAACAAGGTCCGGTTATGCTTAGATGCCAGACGCTTGAACGCCGTCACAGTCAAGGACGCATACCCTCTACCGTTGATTGAAGGCATTTTGAGTCGGTTGCCTAAAGCCCACTTCATCACGAGCTTAGATCTCAAGGACGCCTTCTGGCAAATTCCTTTAGACCCTGGTTCAAAGGAGAAAACAGCCTTCACAGTCCCAGGTCGGCCCCTATATCAATTCGTGACAATGCCATTCGGATTGTGCAATGCCCCCCAAACAATGACGCGCCTTATGGATAAGGTGATACCACCTCATTTGCGGCACCAAGTTTTCGTTTACTTGGACGATCTGTTGCTTATAACCGAGACCTTTGACGAACACATCGACCTGCTTCAGGAGGTGGCTCTACACATCCGGAGGGCAAGATTAACCATCAACATACGGAAGAGTCAGTTCGTGATGACGGAGGTGAAGTATTTAGGTCACATCATTGGGCATGGCCATATCAAGACCGATCCGGAAAAGACTCAAGCGATTGACGTTTTTCCATTACCCAAGACCACCAAACAATTACGACGATTCTTAGGCTTATGCGGATGGTACCAGCGTTTTGTACGTGACTATGCCACCATAACCACTCCTTTGACCGACATGCTGCGTAAGGGACGTAAATTCGTCTGGGAGGAGCCCAGCTTGCGAGCCTTTGAAGAGCTAAAGAAGAGTCTGACTACAGCCCCCGTACTGCACAGCCCGGACTTTGACAAACCGTTCTCAATCCATTGTGACGCGAGTCAACATGGGGTGGGAGCAGTCTTAGTCCAGGTTGCACAAGACGGCGAGGAGAGACCTATAGCCTTCATGTCTCACAAGTTGAACCCAGCCCAGCGAAATTACACGGTCTCCGAGCAGGAATGTCTAGCTGCGGTGTTGGCAGTGAAACGCTTCCGAGCCTATGTGGAGGGACACACTTTTGAAATCGTTACAGACCACGCGTCTCTGAAATGGCTAATGAGCCAGACGGATCTCAACGGCAGATTGGCCAGGTGGGCACTGAAACTACAGGCATTTGACTTCACAATTCGCCACCGAAAGGGAAGCCAGCATGTAGTCCCCGACACCCTATCCAGAATGTTCGCCCCTGAAGGAGCCGAGTTGGTCCAAGAGGACGACAGCCCCCAATTGATCGATCTGGACCATCCTGCCTTCAAGTCAGCCAGCTACACCCAACTGATTCACACTATCCAGAATCAACTGTCCCAGCTTCCTGAACTGCGGTTGACGGATGGATTTATTTATAAGCGGATGGGACACGCATCCGGAGACCCCATACAAGAAGAAGAACAGTGGAAGTTGTGGGTGCCCGAAGAATTAACCACTGATCTTATCAGACGGGCCCATGACCACCCATCTAGTGCACACGGCGGATACGGTCGTACCCTTAGGCGGTTGAAAACCTGTTTCTTTTGGCCTAAGATGGCACAACAGATAAAAGCGTACGTAGCCTCTTGTGAGCTATGCAAGTGTACTAAAGCGCCCAACACCATTCTTCGGCCACCCATGGGTAAGGTTGAGGTCCCCGAACGTGTGTTCCAGCGCTTGTACATTGATCTTATCGGTCCTTACCCTCGATCTACTTCTGGTCACACGGGAGCTGTCGTGGTCCTGGACCAGCTCTCTAAATTCCCTATCATAGAACCACTACGTAACATGCACACTGGACCTATAATCAGCTTCTTGGAGAACCGAGTCTTTCACATGTTTGGAGTTCCGGAGAAACTTGTCTCCGACAATGGGGTCCAGTTCACCTCCAGCAAGTTCCGAGACCTAATGTCCAAATACGGCATCATCCACCAACGAACCGCCGTCTATTCACCACAAGCCAACGCATCCGAACGACTGAACCGTACGCTCATAGCGGCCATTCGCGCATATGTCCACCCGACTCAGAAGGACTGGGATCGCAAATTGTCCGCCATCACTAGTGCGCTGCGCTCGTCGTACCACGCCACTACCGGCATTTCGCCGTATTTCGCATTGTTCGGCCAGTACATGATCTGTCATGGAAGCGCTTACCGGCTATTGCGGCAACTGAAATCGCTAGAGGACCCAATCGTGGTTCTGGAACCGCACGAAAAGCTCCAACTTCTGCGAGATCAACTGCGGGAGAAGATTGAAGAAAGTAGACGGATGGGAGAGGAGCGGTACAACTTGCGATCTCATCCTTCTGGCTTTAAGGTAGGCGACGAGATATATCGTCGAAACTTCCGACAGAGCGATGCCACCCGACATTACAATGCCAAACTAGACAAGAAATTCGTGAAGTGTCGAGTCCTACAAGTAATAAGCCCCACCCGATACCTCATCGCGGACATGGCTGGTAAAACCCTGGGAATTTACCACGCAAAAGACCTTAGACGATGAAGTACAACTATTTCGCACGAAAAACCTTGGCTTACCTAAATCTCTGCCTAGACGAAGACCTCCGAATAACACCTGACTCCCTACTGTATAGCCACTATCGAGTCTTCACGAACATGGTTGTAGCCTATTCCTCGAAATCGACCTTCGACCCGCCTCGGCCCTAACCAAGACCTTTTACATAGGAGGCGGGATCGTAATTACTTCGATTTTGGGGGGGGGGGGGGGGGGGGGGGGGGGGGGGAATGTGTAATGTGACGGCTAGCCCGGGAATCGAAGTGATTCCGATCCCGAACCCTTGCACTCGGCCAGATGGGTATGACCTCGAAATGCAAGCAGACAGAAGGAAGGAGACGACTGGGCGACCCTGAAAAGCTATTGGGCACAATGGAACTCCCTTCAGGTAGAGGGTGGCATACTCAAGCGGAAATGGGAAACGGTGGATGGCAGCTCCTATAGGATGCAAACTATACTACCTAAAAGCCGAATCCACGATGTGGTTAAGGAAATACATGAAGGATCCTCGGGAGGCCACCTTGGTGTTAACAAGACCTTAGCGAAATTGCGGGAAAGGTTCTACTGGCTCCACGCTCGAGAAGACGTAGAGGACTGGTGTCGCAGATGCACAATTTGCGCTTCCGTCAAAGGCCCAAAGCGACGACTGAGAGGACAAATGCAAACCTATAACGTGGGGGTACCGTTTGAAAGGATTGCTGTTGACATCGCAGGACCCTTCCCTGAATCTGAATGGGGAAATCGATACACACTGGTTGTAGCCGATTATTTCAGCAAGTGGCCCGAGGTCTACCCCATTCCCAACCAGGAAGCAACTACTGTAGCTGAACAGCTAGTGTTAAATTGGGTCAGTAGGTACGGCGTACCTGGCGAAATACATTCGGATCAAGGCCGAAACTTTGAGTCACTAGTTTTTGGCGAAATGTGCGAGCTGCTCGGAATACGGAAAACGAGGACAACACCGCTGCATCCCCAATCCGATGGAATGGTCGAACGTTTCAACGGCACGCTCAATAAACACCTGGCCAAAATGGTTGACGAGAACCAAAGGGACTGGGACCGACATATCCCACTATTTTTAATGGCGTATAGAGCCGCTGAATATGCATCGACGGGCCAAGCCCCAGCCAAAGTCATTTTTGGAAAGACTATTCGTTTGCCAGCCGATATAAAGTTCGGAACACCCCCTGAGAAACCCCAAACGGTCTCGGAGTACGCAAGTGATCTAAGACAACGGTTGAACGAGATACATCGGACAGTGCGAAAACACCTCGAATCGGCTACTGACCGCATGAAGACCAGGTATGATCTAAAGGCTAATTCTACTGGCTTCCAGCAAGATGACTTGGTGTGGCTTTATAACCCGCAACGGCGGAAGGGTAGGTCTCCAAAGTTGCAACATAATTGGGAGGGACCATACCGAGTTACAAAGCGATCAACGACGTCGTATATCGCATACAGGAACACCGTAAACCGAGAGCCAAAATGAAAATCGTGCATCTAGACCGTCTTGCTCCATATTACATCCAGGGAGAATTGACTACAACTGGCGACACATCTTTTCGGGGCGAAAAGAACTGAGGTGGGGGCAGTGTTACATGTACAAATAATTCTGCGAGCTACTGTCGCAATTGTTTTCACAACAATGAAGAACACGAATTCACTCGAAACCACGAGAACCCAACAAGCATGATCAACATCTGCAAGTGACGTCACTCCATTCATGAATTTGCTCGAATCTACCAGGTACCTCTCGGTAGAACATTCGCCAATAAACGAGAAATGGGTGAATAGGTAGAGGCCCTATATAAAGGCGAGCTGAATGAATGGGGGGATGATCATTCATTCGACCGCGATAAGAAGCGCGATTGTGTGTGGGAAGCGATATTATTCGAGTAGTAGAAAAGTGATTTTCGTAATAGTGAAGTGATTTAGAAGACAATTGCGATAAGAAATTTATGGACAAGTGTTAGATTTTTCATAGTGAAAATTAAAATTAGTGAAAAGTGTTAACTGATTATTGTGCATTTTATTTAATTAAATAAACTCTTTTAACTTAAATTAAAAGACATTGCGTTTTCACTTTCCCGGAACATTAAAATTATTGGCCGCGAACCGAAAACACGCGACAATATATATATATATATATATATATATATATATATATATATATATATATATATATATATATATATATATATATATATATATATATTGTCGCGTGTCATGGTTTGCGGCCAATAATTTTAATGTTCCGGGGAAGTGAAAACGCATTGTCTTTTAAATTAAATTAAAAGAGTTTATTTAATTACTTTAAAATGCACAATCACCCATTTAACTATTTCACAATTTTAATTTTCACTATTAAAAGTCAAATTTCCACTTGTCCATAAATTTCTATCGCAATTGTCTTCTAAAATCACTTCACACTCAAACAATCAATATCGCCTGTACTTCGCGCACCACTATATCGCAGCTTTCTATCGCGGTTGTAATGAATGATCCCCCCATTCATTCAGCTCGCCTTTATATAGGGTCTCTACCCATTCAACCCATTTCTCGTACATTGGCGAATGTTCTGCCGAGAGGTACCTGGTATATTCGAGCAGCTTAATGAATGAAGTGATGTCACTTTCAGATGTTGATCATGCTTGGTGGGTTCTCGTGGTTTCGAGTAAATTCACTTTGTTGATCATGAGGTTCTTAATGGTTGTAAGAACAATTGCAACAGTAGCTCGCAGAATTATTCGTGCATGTTACACTGCCCCCACCTCAGTTCTTTTCGCCCCGAAAAGATGTGTCGCCAGTTGTAGTCAATTCTCTTTGAATGTAATATGGGGCAAGACGGTCCAGGTGCGCTTTGTAACTCGGTATAGTCCCTCCCAATTATGTTGCAATTTTGGAGTCTTACCCTTTCGCCGTTGCGGGTTATATAGCCACACCAAGTCATCTTGCTGGAAGCCAGTAGAATTTGCCTTCAGATCATACCTGGTCTTCATGCGGTCAGTAGCCGATTCGAGGTGTTTTCGCACTGTCCGATGTATCTGATTCAACCGTTGTCTTAGCTCACTTGCGTACTCCGAGATCTTTTGGGTTTTTTCAGGGGGTGTTCCGAACTTTATATCAGCTGGCAGACGAATAGTCTTTCCAAAAATGACTTTGGCTGGGGCTTGGCCCGTCGATGCGTGTTCGGCAGCTCTGTACGCCATCAAAAATAGTGGGATGTGTCGGTCCCAGTCCCTTTGGTTCTCGTCAACCATCTTGGCCAAGTGTTAATTGAGAGTGCCGTTGAAACGTTCGACCATTCCATCGGATTGGGGATGCAGCGGTGTTGTCCTCGTTTTCCGTATTCCCAGCAGCTCGCACATTTCGCCAAAAACTAGTGACTCGAAGTTTCGGCCTTGACCTGAATGTAGTTCACAAGGTACGCCGTACCTGCTGACCCAATTTAACACTAGCTGTTGGGCTACAGTAGTTGCATCCTGGTTGGGAATGGGGTAGACCCCAGGCCACTTGCTGAAATAATCGGCTACAACCAGCATATATCGATTTCCCCATTCGGATTCAGGGAAGGGACCTGCGATGTCAATAGCAATCCTTTCAAACGGTACGCCCACGTTGTAGGTTTGCATTTGTCCCCTCAGTCGTCGCTTTGGACCTTTGACGGAAGCGCAAATGGTGCATCTACGGCTCCAGTCCTCTACATCTTCTCGAGCGTGGAGCCAGTAGAACCTTTCCCGCAATTTCGCTAAGGTCTTGTTAACACCAAGGTGGCCTCCCGAGGATCCTTCATGCATTTCCTTAACCACATCGTGGATTCGGCTTTTGGGAAGTATAGTTTGCATCCTATAGGAGCTGCCATCCGCCGTTTCCCATTTCCGCTTGAGCACGCCACCCTCCACCTGAAGGGAGTTCCATTGTGCCCAATAGCTTTTCAGGGTTGCGTCATGCATCGAAACGTCTTTCCACTCAGGTCGCCCAGTTGTCTCCTTCCATACGAGCAATGGTCTGATGTCTTCATCGGCTAGCTGGGCGTTTCGAATCTCCTCTAATGACCAACCTTCGTCAAATTCGGCCGTTATCATTTGCAGATCAACGGGCGGCTCCTTTTCCTCAATCCGCCGACAATGCTTGCGGTTAGATGGACATGGATGACGAGATAGGGCGTCAGCATTTCCATGAACTCTGCCCTTGTGAAGTAGTTAGGGCCTCACTAGGTCTGGTCGGATCGTCGATCGGGTTTCACCAGTGTCGTTTGTTATGGTGCAATGTTTTTCATCAACTTGAACAGGAAGGCATAAGTCTGCTGGGGATGCCGATCCTCCTAGCCGACGTCCGTCGCACGAAGTTGGCCCTTTCAGTTTGATGGGCTTCTATTCTAGCTTCCTGACACGGCCTGGATCTCCACCATTCTGGACAATAGGTCCGTTTTCTTCGCTTCTTGCAGTCTCTTTGCAGGTGCCTCTTCTCACCGCAATCCCAGCATCTAGGCGCACCATTTACTTGCGGCTCTAGCACATTTTCTACGTGCTCACACCTGCATTCGTCTGCCACTACCTTGCGAACCCGGGCAGTGGTACGAGTCACATTTTTCACTGCCTCGAAGTTCAGACTATTAGCCAATGCATCCTTGACTGTTTGCTTTTGAGCTAAACGCACAGCTTGTTGCAATTCCGGGTCCCTTAATGCGCTAATGAATGCTTCTGTCGCTGCGTCATCTCGATGTTTTGGGTCGTACGCTGGGTAAGCCAAAAGTGCCAGTCGCTCAATGTCTTGGGCTAGCTGCTGTAAGGTTTCGCCAGACTTCTGCATCCGATGCCGTAGCTGTGCCCGATAAATCTGCTTCAGATGATCGTCTCCATAACGCATGTAGAGCGCATTCATTATAGCAGCCGGGTTTGAGTGCAACTCAACGGGGATAGTCTGTAAAAGCTCGGCAGCTGGGCCTCTTAGAGCAAGAATCAATGCAGTTGCTCGTTCCTGCTCATTCCAGTGATTTGCCCTAGCGGCGGCTTCAAACTGGATTTTTTAAATACTCCAGACCATTTGCCTGTCAAATATTGGTGCTTGCACATTTCTGGATGTGCTTTGCGCTGCAGTTCAAAGCGGTGCTGGTGAAGTGGTTACTACTGCCTTCGCTGCTTCCAATTCCTTTTTCACTTTTTCCATCTCATTGTTGATTCTCTCCTCGACCTGGCTGACCTTTTCCTCGACCTGGTAAACCTTTTCCTCAACTTGGTCAACCTTTTCCTCGACGCCTTTAATTTGTTTGTTCAGACTACCGGTTATTTCGGTTGACTGTTTCTCCAGCTTCTGTGTGATGTCTGCCTTGATTTCGATCGCTTGTTGGTCCAGCTTCGCTGATTGTTCATTTAGCTTCGCTGATTGTTCATCTAGCTTCGCAGTTAGACTAGATGACTGTTCATTTAGCTTTGCTGATTGTTCATTTAGCTTCGCTGATTGTTCATTTAGCTTCGCTGATTGTTCATTTAGCTTCGCAGTTAAACTAGAAGATTGTTGTCGTTGCTCTTGCTGCATAAGCATTAACATTTGCATCAGTGCATTTTCTGGCTCCTTTGATTTTGGCGTCATGGTAAATTCATTTATTTTCGAATGTTAGTTTCGTGGTTATTATTTATTTATTATTTCGGCTTTTATTTATTCTTCCACCAGTTTCCACGTTACATTTCACTATTGTGGATTTTTCTTCTTTTTTTTATTTTTAAACGTTTTTCACTTCCAAAAATTTATGAAAACAATTGCAACAGTAGCTCGCAGAATTATTCGTGCAAGTAACGATATATATATATATATATATATATATATATATATATATATATATATATATATATATATATATATTATATATATATATATATATATATATATATATATATATATATATATATATATATATTATATATATATATATATATATATATATATATATATATATATATATATATATATATATATATATATATATATATATATATATATATATTGTCGCGTGTTTTCGGTTCGCGGCCAATAATTTTAATGTTCCGGGAAAGTGAAAACGCAATGTCTTTTAATTTAAGTTAAAAGAGTTTATTTAATTACAAAAGTGCACAATGATCAATTTAACACTTTCACTAATTTTAATTTTCACTATGAAAAATCTAACACTTGTCCATAAATTTCTTCTTCACTATTACGAAAATCACTTTTCTACTACTCGAATAATATCGCTTCCCACATACTATCGCAGTTCTTATCGCGGTCGAATGAATGATGATCCCCCCATTCATTCAGCTCGCCTTTATATAGGGTCTGTAGTCATTCAACACAGTTCTCGTACATTGGCGAATTCGCGGGAACATTCGAGCGACTGCAAATGAATGGAGCAGTGACTCACTTTCAGATGTTGCTCATGCTTGTTGGGTTCTCGTGGTTTCGAGTGAATTCGTGTTCTTCATTATTGTGAAAACAATTGCGACAGTAGCTCGCAGAATTATTTGTACATGTAACAATATATATATACATATATTTACATATATATGTATATATATATATATATATATATATATATATATATATATATATATATATATATATATATATATATATATATATACGTATATATATATATATATATATATATATATATATATATATATATATATATATATATATATATATATATATAAGTATATATATTATACATACTTAGTTTAAATTTCCTGAGATGTCCATGGAATCCAGCTGCTGCAAATTGCTCTAAGATAATTTCCTGTAAGAGAAAGACATTATTGAATTATTAAGACAACATACAAACAATTAGTTAATATTTTCAATTACTGGAACTGCGTTTGTGAATAGTTTTGGATCCACTTGACGTTTTCATTGATTCCGTCCATGTCCGCTGCCGTCGATGATTTGTTGGAAACCTAAAAAAATAAAAATTTCCACATTTAAATTTAACCGACACTTTTCGAAGTTGTTTCAAATGCCCCCAATCTCTGAATCTGCCTGCAATGGCTCAAATTCACAAATTGAGGAACTTTTGTCACATTTCATCACTGAAAGTACTTTCGAGTTCATTTGAAACTTTACGTACACTTCCCGATTAAAACGAATAATCTACTTTTCATTCATTAATTGAGTAAAACAACGGTACAGCCGAATAAATGAAAAATTTTTACAGCATTAAATAATTCGAAATTGGGATCCGGTCATAAAAATTTTCATAATTTTAAAAGAAAACGATTGAAGTTGCATAATAAGTTCGTCAGAATCTATAACGTACACAAATATTGAACAAATCACACTTAAATCCGGCTGATACCGATACAAAATAAGGAAAAATGTATTCAATCATTTTCACGGCCACAACACCAGCCGTTTGTCTATTGAACTCATTTCACTTAATTTTTTCAATTTGTAATCCGCGTTTTTGTATGATTTTCTCGACACCGATTCGCCGCACATTAATAATTTAATTCCCGAAACGATTTTATCGAATTTCGATAGTACAACACGTGAAAAATCACAAAAAGCGGGAAAACCTATCGCGTACCACTTTATTCACCTAAAAAACGAAAATTTTGCACTTTCGCGATCCAGCGACTAGATATTATCACACAATATACACTTCATCGGCATTGTCATTACTTTTATTTTGATTTCCACACTTTTTAAGTTACAACTTTCAACTTTTTATTATTGTAATGAAATGTCAATTCACATATTGCTGTCAGCTGATCTGCCATTTCCGAAAGTAGGGGTGTGCAAATCAATTCTACATAATATACAACGATCAAAAGGATTCAAATTGTGGCGCGAAACAAACAGGTTATTGAATTTTATTGAAACAGAGGAAGTTTTTCGATTGATAATTGAAGGCAATGTATCAAGAAGAAAGTAGGATAATATTTTTTTTTTTTTTTTTTTTTTTTTTTTTTTTTTTTTTTTTTTTTTACCTCCATTCCCTTCCACTCTCTCCATCACACTTTCTTCGTCGCACTACGCTCGTGCGATCTGCACTTCACATTTCGTCGTTTCCTCAGGTGTGCCACCCAGGCAATGTATAACACATCGGTATAAGGGGGCACACAAAAATATGTGAAGTCCTCCGGTTAATCTTGTCTTGTCCATATCGTGATCAGCTCTCAGAGATAAAAAAAAATTTATAAATTCGACGCAGTAAAAAAAAACTCTGAGTTAAAAGAATAGCTGTCTCTTCAAGCATCTCGACGATAGGGTCAACAATGCCCTAAGATGCTATGTTGAAATTACTGGACTGATATTATAATAATAGTAGGTGTTTCTCGAGGCATCTCGAAGATAGGATCAATAATTGACCTAAGATGCTATGTTGAAAGTTTCTGCACTGAGATTCAATCGTTATTCATCAAATAGTTCCTAAGTCTTTTCTTGAAAACCATAAGAGAATTCGCTTCTTTAACTGATTCTGGAAGATTGTTGTATATACGAAGGGCGTCATTTGTAGCATCGTTCTTCAGGCGATCTGTCCTTGCAAAAGGAATTACAAATTGGTTTGCGTTCCTAGTACTGTATTGATTCTTTTGTGAGACTTTAATAAATGGTGTTTGTGACGACAAGCTGAGATTTAAACTTTTGAAGATAAACTTGGCTTTCTCCATTTTAATGATTTGGTTAAAAGTTAATGCGTTACATGATTGATACACTATGTTTGTTGGTGTGAGCCTTGGGAGATTATGTATATTTTTATACGCCTTGGTTAATATCCTGGAAATTATATTTAGGTGGTGTTGCTTTGAGGACTGACTCCAAATTACCACTCCGTAATGTACTTTTGACAGTACGAAGGCATTCAGAACAAGATGCTTGATGTTTTTTGGAAATTCCTCATATCTTCGTAACAATCCAATTATTGGTGCTAATTGCCTCCTTAAGTTGTTTATATGCGGGAGCCAGGTCAGACGGTGATCGATATTAAGGCCAAGATATTTAAGTTCGAGCACTCTTTGCAGTTTTTCACCATTAATTTTTATATCAACATCTATGTCTTCCCTGTTCTTTTGCTTAAAGATAATATATTTTGTCTTTGAAATATTCAACGCTAGTTTATTCTCTTTCAACCATAAATTATATGAATTTAGATCCTCGTTGATAGCGTCTCCGATGTCATTTTTATCGCGTCCCGAGTAAAGAAGCACTGTATCATCAGCATATAAAAAGTAATTACCACTTAGCCTGCATGTATTTAAATTATTAGTGTATAGCAGGAACAAGGTTGGGCCAAGTATTGAGCCTTGTGGAACACCTGATTTCATTGGTGCCGGGTCACTCAGAACATTATTAAATGCTGTTTTCTGCAGTCTGCCTTTTAGGTAATTTTGAAATAGTTTATTTGCTGTGCCTTGAACACCATATGCTTCTAGTTTTCGAAGTAAGAGGTCATGATCGACCGTATCAAACGCTTTCCTTAGATCCACAAAAATGGCAACAACATAATCCCCTACATCAAGTCTCTCGTTGATGAATCGCGTTACCGAGAGTAGAGCGTCAAACGTTCCCTTGTTTTTCTGAAAGCCATATTGGCGGGAGTTTAAAATAGAGTTATCTAATATGAAGGATGTTAAGCGAGAGTTAATTACTTTTTCAAATATTTTACTAAATCCGGTCAAGAGTGCAATTGGGCGATAATTATTGGGGTCCGATCGATCTCCTCCTTTGAATATAGGTACAATTTTTGCAAGCTTCCCCTCTTCAGGAAACGTTCCGTTTCTGATATGCTCATTTAAATAATTAGCCTCGAGTTCTGCTATTTCATTTTTTACAAGCGCAATTTCCTCCATCGTGATCTGATCAATACCTGGAGCCGTATTTTTCTTCATTGCCTCAATAGTCTTAAGAACTTCGTTTTTATTGGTTGGATGAATATGAAACATGGAATCGGGTGAGATGTTAGCGTGATCTAGCCTACTTGTTGGGACATCACCAAGCTCTTTTGTAATTTTTTCGCCCACAGTTGAGAAAAAGTTGTTCAAGAAAGTTGCTGCTCCATCTGGTTGTGATAAAATATTAGGGGTCACTGGAGAAAACTGCGAATCCGGTATTAAAATTCGGGGGGGAGAGTTGTCTTTTACTTCATTTATTATCTTCCATATTTCATGATTGTTATCTGCCGCTGTCTCCAACCTTTTAGCGAAGTAAGAGAATTTAGCTTCCTTCACAAGACGTTTTGATTCCTTTTTCGCTTGTATGTACATGTTTTTTAGCACACGATCTTCCATGTTCCTTCTAAAGCTTATGTACGCCTTTCTCTTTTTAATACTGGCTTCGATTACTCGCTTTGTTATCCATGTCTGCTGGCGGCATCTAAGCTTTTTCTCGACGATGGAGTAACGTTTGGACTCTGTGATCATATTCGTAAGTTCCATTAGGTTTAGGGGACTCCGGACTTCTAATGACCTTTGCAGATGTGATTTGAAGAGTTCTTTGTTCAAGTGTTGGAATGTTTTGTATACAGGTTTTTGTTTTTGTGCGCTTATGCCTTGGATGCTTATTTTGAAGACACGATGATCCAGCTCTGGCCAATCCTCAAATATGAAATTGATTTTTCCCACAGTTGACTTATCGTTTGTAACGATATGATCGAGGCACGTATGCGAAACAGGACGAGTAATTGTTTCGTTGTTGATGATAACAGCACCATTAGTATCCAGTACATCCTTGTAAAGCCTTGCTTCTGAGGAATCGGTAATTACATCAATGTTTGTGTCAACTACTGTAAATAAATTATTTTCTGAGGAATATAGGTTGTCGAGTACCGAGCAGAGATCTTGCGCATTCAGACGGTTCGGGTTATAGAAGGTACCGATTTTAATTTTTTTGCCTACGAGGTTTAATTCGATTATTATAATATTATATTTATCAGGTGTATCGCGTTTAATGATGAAGTTTATTTTATCTTTTACAAAAATAGCTGTCCCACCACCTCTTCCAGGTCTGCAGGAGAATACCGAGTTATAACCCTCAATATTAAAATATTTCGATTCCTCAGGATAAATCCATACTTCGTTCAGTATCACCACATCTATCTCAGGATTTTGCTTCAAATAAATCTGCATGTCATTTAGTTTGTGCCGTAAACTTCTTATATTGGCATATAAGAGCGTTAATTTCGTCCCAATTAATCGATTTGCGTTGTTAAAAATCATTTGAACTCGTAGTCAATGCTCCTCCTAGCAATTTTGATCCTTCGCTGGTATTCTGCGCACTCCGTAGAGTCTGCTCTGTGGGAATAATCTACGTTCTTACTACTTCCTGCACAATTACAGCATTTCTCGCACGAGCTCTTGCAATCCTTCGTTTCGTGCTTTCCTCCACACTTAGCACATGTTTGCTCTCCTTCACATTTTGATGTCTTGTGGTTGTATTTCTGGCACTTATAACACCTCGTTATATTGTAGTCTTCCTTCACAAGGTAAGACCCATAATCAATATTGATGTACCTATTCACCAGTCTTTGGTACATACTCCCATTTACCTGCAGAATATGCAACCATTTACCATTTTTTGTTCGTCTGGCATGAACCAATTCCAGTTTATCATTTTCTCCAATATTAGGGTTCAGTGAGTGAATTTCGTTAATTAACTCCTCATACGAAAATTGTTTTTCTAGACCATTAATTACTAGCCTGGGTTGACGAGATTTTGTCTCCATGACATCATATTCATCCTTCAGGGTATCCTTTGCAATGTTGTAGAGCGAGGTTGTATTGTCATTTGTGGAAGTTTTTATGATGGCACCACCATTTCGAAGAGGACGGATCAGTTGGAGAGGAATTTTGCATTTTGAAGGCTTTATTTTCGACTTGAAGTCGATGAGTGTTTTTTCAGAGGATGAATGCTTCTTGGGCTTAATTATGATTCCTTTTTGCGAGGTAGTATTTGTACGGCGTTCGGGTAGAAAAGTGGAAATACTTTTCGTCATATCCGCATACGAAGGTTTTCGCGTGGATGAACTTTTATCAATTAAGGTGGCCACGGTGGTTTTCAGTTCTATTAGATGGTTTTCCATTTCTTTCATTTGGTTGAAGAGACGATCTTCTTTAGTCTTTTGGTGTTGTGACTTACAGGAAGGACACATCCATATCACATCCTCGGAAATGTCCATGATCTTCAAATATCTCTCCTCACTCATTTTGATACACTTTAGGTGGAACCACTTGTTGCAAATGCCTCCGCAGCCCATTCCTTTATGGTTCTCCTCCGCTTGCTTCCTACATTTTCCACATTTGTCTGCTGCTTGTGATGCCATGATTTATTATTTATCTCTATTCGCTTAGTTATATGGTATTAAATGAATTTATTTAAAAGAGAATGGATTTAAAATGAAAGTTATTAAAACAAGTGTCTTTAAAAAGCAAAACTATGGGTTTAGAAGATATATATGCAAAAAAGAGAGAGTTTAATAAGTTTGAATTTAAAATTTATAAAATTATTAAAATTATTAAGAAATTATTCTCGCATGAGCACGAGAATCGCACTAATGAACAAAAGAGTTCAGTTGATATAATTTTATACCGTTAACGGCAATTAGAAAATTAAAATGAGAAAATTGTTCAAAAATTTCCACTTAGCTGATTTTCCTTTGATTTGCTACAGAAGCTAATATTTCTTAGCAACTCTCAAAGTCAAGAAAACAGCTGATCGATTTCCTTAATCACTTCTAAAGAAAAATTTTTTATTGCGAGCGATCACTTTACACTTGGCAACTTTGACACTTCACTTGTCATGTTTAGAAGCTTTAATCAAGGAAATGTTTTAGGGGTCGGAAAATCTATTAAAAATATCAGCTTTGGTCCAGTCGCGAGTTTAATAAGTTTGAATTTAAAATTTATAAAATTATTAAAAATTATTAAGAAATTATTCTCGCATGAGCACGAGAATCGCACTAATGAACAAAAGAGTTCAGTTGATATAATTTTATACCGTTAACGGCAATTAGAAAATTAAAATGAGAAAATTGTTCAAAAATTTCCACTTAGCTGATTTTCCTTTGATTTGCTACAGAAGCTAATATTTCTTAGCAACTCTCAAAATCAAGAAAACAGCTGATCGATTTCCTTAATCACTTCTAAAGAAAAATTTTTTATTGCGAGCGATCACTTTACACTTGGCAACTTTGACACTTCACTTTCGTATTATCAATGCTGGAATCCAAATATAATTTCTAGTTTCGAAATTAATTTCGACGAATATTGACGTTTTCACATTCCTGACACAGCTGTTTGCTACAATGAGGAAAAGCTTTCGAAATTGGTCGTGCACGTATACAAAATATTAATATGTATTAAGTGGCTACATCGCTTTCTATGCTAAATGAAAGCTCGCTGCCTTCTGTATATACCTCAATGGTAGTACCCAAGAAGGCCGAAGCCGACGGGAAGAAAAAATGGAGGGTAGTGGTCGAATTAGGAGACCAAATGAGAAAACCATAGGAGACGCCTTCCCACTACCCCGCATTGAAGAAATCCTTGACCAACTCGGGCATCCCCGATATTTCAGTACTCTGGACCTGACCGCGTTTAACACAAACTATGGGCACAACGAATTTAAGCGTATGCTTTTCGGACTAAAAGGAGCACCCGCTACTTTCAAGCAGATGATGAATTACATTCTGACCGGTCTCCAGGGGCTCGACTGTTTCGTCTATTTGGACGACATAGTGGTCTATGGGAAGAACTTGGAATGCCATATAAACAAATTGTGGAAAATCTTCATGTGACTTAGGGTGAACAACTTGAAATTACAGCCTGAGAAGTGCCAGTTTTTGCGGCCCGAGGTGGTTTATTTAGGCCACATCTGTTCGCAAACGGAAGAAGCTTTTCAGTCACTGAAGAACGTACTGATAGAGCCACCCTTGTTGGCATACCCTGATTTTTCGAAACCATTTAATCTCACAACGGATGCAAGGAGCGAGGCACTAGGGGCCGTACTCTCCTAGGGTCAGTATGGCAAGGACCAACCTGTGACGTCCGCAAGCCGCACGCTGAACAAAGCTGAGCGGAATTATTCAACCATTGAGAGGGAATTACTAGCAATAGTCTGGGCTACCAAGAATTTCCAATGCTACCTGCAGGGTCGGCGTTTCACGGTTTACACCGACCACAAACCGCTACGGGGAATATTTAATGTCAAAGAGTCAACTACCCGGCTGGTGAAATTTCACCACAAACTCTCCGAATTCATATTGAATAAAAACTTGGTAAATACAACATGAACGCGGATGCGTTAAGTAGGATCCCCAATAAATCCTCAGCAGTAGCAGAAAGCAAGACCCAGTGCAATGTCCTCACAAGGGCACAAAATCTGAAAGAAATCAAGTAAGACAGGGTAGATGAATATCACGACTCCACTTTCGGTGGACACCAAGGCGTCGCGAAAACTTTCAAAAAATTTCAGAAGCTGTACGCGTGGAAGAACATGCTATCTAGCATAAGGAGTTATATCAAGCGATGCAAGAAGCGCCAGATAATGAAGGACACCCCAGCATTGCATGCCAATGGTTATTATGGTAATAGCAGAGAAACCTTTTGATAAGGTTTATCTGGATATTGTAGGTCCCTTAGTAGTAACCATATCAGGGAACAATTATATCCTAACATTCCAAGACTATTTAACAGTACGTACACTGGTACGCTATACCAAACACGGAGGCGGAGACGGATGCAAGAATTTTCTTTGAAGAAATTGTAACTCGGTACAGGATACCGAAACAATTGGTAACCAACCAGGGGGCCAACTTCGTGGGCAAGCTTTTCAAAAGGTATGCAAGCATTTGAATATAAAGAAACTGCAAACGACCGCCTACCACCCACAGTCCAACAGAGCACTTGCGAGAGCCCATAGGCCGTTAATCGAGTACTTACGCTCCATGGTGGATGATAGTCAGCAAATCTGGGATTAGTACCTTCGTACAGCGGCATTCGTGTTCAACAATAGTGAACATGACGGTATCAAGCTTACCTCTATGGACGACGAGAATGAGAAAGAGTTGAATAGCAGAATAAGAAATCGATCATGGAGGATAAAGGAAACGAGCTAGTCCAATTGGAAAAATAAAGAATCAGTATCATCAACACATCCCTGGACGAGATACACAAACCTTTAGCAACCGTGCTTAGCAGACAGCAAGAATTAGCTTATCAAATCCGGGATACAACCGATATAATAGACACAATGCTAGCTGCTGAAAAGAAAAATTTACTACTGACAACCTTGTTAGCACAAATTGAAATTGAGATTAGGCAGCGTACTTTGTTAGAGATAATAGTATCCACCCTCAACAATAAAATACATCTCTTACTTATTACCAACAAGAGACTCCAAGAAGTATACACCAAACCAGGCAACATGTGTCCCGAGTTTTGCGAAGAAATTCTCGCGCAAACTGCGGATCTGCAGCACTTCAGAATAGGAACTAAGCTAGTGCTTGTCATCAGGCTCCCACTATTTCAAAAACCTCTGATGCAGCTACGCCAGATACATCTATTTCCAATAATAACCAATAAAACGTTCTCACTTCTACCCTCCGTAGAATACTCGTACGTAGCGAGCAATATCCTAACGCAGCAGTTCCTGATATTGACGAACACACTTAACATCAGGAAAATTAAACATCCATGACCTGGAGACCTGTACATCGCACCACTTAACACCAATTATCAAATCACCTCCGGATAACAATGAAATAATTTCACTGCTCTACAATCCATTCAAAAAGAAAAACACACTTCCCCTACGAATAATCACCTCTGCAACGAATTCATTAATAAAGCTACGTAAATCCAACGCCTGGATATACTGTTTACAATCTGAAACGCTCATTCATATTCATTGTGGGACGAACATCTTCACCCATACCCTCAATGGCCTAGGGATACTGACGCTTCACCTACCCTGCAGTGTACAAATAAATGAGTTGATAATCCATTTTGAAACAGAAAGCACCCATCATTTCGTTTTCCCTATATCCATCCAAAACTGATGGAAATAGACATATCCGACCTAGCCTTTAATCACAGCACCCAGAAGCTCAACTCATTTCTTCTGAAAATGGGGCTGCTAATTACAAGTCAAAACTCCGCCATAGACGGTCCCAAGCCCGTTTGAGAAAAGAGGAGAGAACCCCTTGTTTCCCCCAACCCATAGCTTCCATGATTCCTCATCCCAAACCCCCGAATTAAATGGTAGTAAAAGGCTCTCGGGGTGCACATTGGGTTTACTGGTTCCCCAATAATCTAACATTGAATGCCGAAAAACGCTAATAACTGGAAATACATCTACAGCTCTGCTACTAAATCCTACTTACACATGATTTGTGGGGACGTAAGGAGGGCGAAGGCGAGTTTTCCGCTTGATAACGGAATCGACGTAATAACCATGCCGCCGGAATGGAGGTTGGGCGACAGGCTAACCCCCCGTTCCTGGAAAACCTTTAAATATTTCGAAACCTGCAGATAGGCCTCGGAATAGATTGCACTCACGGCAACGATCTCGCAAACGAAAAAAGGACTTTGGCATTGGATCCTGGAATGTCAGACCACTCAATTACCCTGGCGCATTTAAGGACCTTTTACAACAGGCCAGTCAATATCAATTAAAAACACTGGCAGTCCAGGAAACGACATTCAAGACATGAGATCGCACACAATATTCAAAAGTGGGAAGCCTACTGGAAAACGAGAATCTGTCTGATAAATGTTCACGAAGAAACGAAGGAAACGTTTTACAATCACCTGGAAAGACTGGTCTACTCATTGCACACAAACGACACAAAAATAATTCTGGGTGATTTCAACGCTAAGGTTGGCAATGAGCTATCTCATCGGGGAACGACTGGAGGATATAGCCTCCACGATGAAACAAATGACAATGGCCAGCGCCTGATTGACTTTGCATGTAGCAGATATCTAATCATACGTTCGACTTCGTTCCCACATCGACGCATTCATAAAAAGACCTTGTTGTCACCGGATGGCAACACACAACACCAGATCGATCATGTTCTGATCCAACAACGTTGGGCCTCGATCATACTTGACGTCCGTACATACCGAGGAGCCAAATGTAACTCAGATCATTACTTGCTCAAATTAACCTATCGATGTCGTATGTCAAAGGCATATTCGGCGAAGACCAGCCCGCTACAAAACTTTGACATCTAAAGGCTCCAAACGGCGTCTGTGGCCAAACATTTCACGGAGACCCTCGACAACCAGCTGGCTTCCATCTTATTAGACGCATCGTTAAAGACGAGCAACGAGCTCTGGATGGAAGTGAAAGTGGGTATTAGGACCGTGGCAGAACAGACGATCAGACATTAAGCCCGGCGCAAGAGGAATGATTGGTTCGATGAGTGCCAAAATGCGTTAGATAAAAAGAATCAGGCGTACATAGAATACATAGGTAGGAAAACCAGGACGAAGAGAGAACACTATGAAAATCTCAGAAGAGTAGCGAATAAGATAATTAGGATTATGAAAAGAAAATACTATGACGACCAATTGAGAAGTATAGATGTAAGCTTAGCCAGCAACAACACAAGACAAGCATACAAAGTAGTGAAAAGCCTGAAACGTGGTTATCAGCCCAAAACCACGTTATGTCGTGATGACATCGGCAATATCATCCCTGATGAAATCAAGATTAAGGAAAGATGTGCATCATATTTCAAGAACCTCCTTAATCCTCTGCACAGCTCCAGAACATCGGAGCCGATAGATGTCTGGATGAAGTTTGTTCCATCATCAAAGCCCAAAAGAATAATAAAACGCCGGGCATTAATGAGAGTCCAATGGAGCTCATCAAATGTGGTGGTAGTAGTGTTCATCAAGCTATTCACAAAGTCATCCAGTACATTTGGCAACAAGAAAATATGCCGAAAGAGTGGAGCCAATCAATTATATTCCCTATCCACGAAAAAGGTGACATGCTACAGTACGAAAATTGTAGTCATATCACTACTTTGTACGGCGTACAAAATATTTTCTAAAATCTTAGCAAATAAAATCGGATCATACGCCAACAGTATTATTGGGGAGTATCAAGGTGGTTTTAGGGCAGGTAGATCAACAATAGACCAATTGTTTACAGTCAAGCAGGTACTTGAAAAATGCTGGAAGTTCAACATAGACGTACACCAAATTTTCGTTGACTTCAAGCAAGCCTACGACAGTATTGATCGTAACGCACTGTACCAAATAATGCTTTGCTTTGGGATCCCAGCCAAATTAGTCCGTCTTACTAAAATGACAATGACGTCAACGACCTCCCAAGTCCGCATCAATAACCAACTCACTGATGCCTTTGACACAATCGGATTAAAGCAGGGAGATGGGCTGGCCCTATTGCTATTCAATTTGGCTCTAGAGTACGTCATAAGGAAGCTACCTGTCGATACACGAGGTACATTACTATTCAAGTCGAGCCAAGTAGTAGCCTATACGGACGGCATCAACATTTTGTCACGGTCATTAACAACTGCCAAAGAACTTTTCCCGAAACTCGACAGCGAATCAAAACTACTAGGGCTAAAAAATTAATGAAAATAAAACAAAGCTCATGACGCAGTCGAGAAAAATACCTTTAATACACAAAATATCACACTTGTCGAATACAGTATCGAAAATGTTAGCGAATTTGTGTATTTAGGCGCCAAAATAACAAAAACGGGCAATCAAAAAGACGAAATACGCCGAAGAATACAGCTAGCAAATAAAATATTTTATTCAGTATTGACGATCTTGAAGACCAGCTGCATACACAGGAAAACGAAAGCTCCAAGTATACAAATCTGTGATGAGACCTGTGTTATGCTATGGGTGTGAAACATGGAACCTAGCCCAAGCATCCGCAAATATATTGAACGCCTGTGAGCGGCGGGTCCTGAGGCGACCAATGGCGAAGTCGACACAACCATGAGCTGTATGAAATTTTTGACGAACCGGAGGTCTCACGGATTGTAAGACTGCGGAAGCTGCAATGGGCTGGACACATGAATCGTATGGATGAACAACGGATACCCAAGAAGGTATTCGTTAGGAGAACTGAAGGCCGGAGACCAGTGGGGAAGCCAAGGAAACGCTGATCTGACTCGGTCGACGAAGACAGTTCACCGCTGTTCGGATTTCGAAATTGGAAGACGCGGTCAATGGACCGAGACTGTTGGAGGCGCTATTTGCAGGGAGCGAAGGCCCGAGAGGGGCTGTAGTGCTAAGAACAAGTTATCTTGAAAAAAATGTATATGTAGCCAGAAGCATTTCAAAAAACTTAGTTGTTACCAGAAGCATCCTTAAAATGTACGTAATTAGCACAAAACAAAATACCTTAAAAACCTAAGAAAACATACATGTTAATCTAAAAATATAGTTAAATTCAGCTAATTTAAATGTAATCTTACCCCTGCATTTAATATAGAACCTAAAATCAGCTAGAAAAAGGAAAAGTTATAAAATAGTTTAAAAATAATACGCTCTTACCTATAGAACAATGTATGTAATCTGGCTACCTACAACTCACATGTAAATTTAAATAATTTACAAATCTAGGCTAATAAGGAACCGCAACATGGAGCCCATGGAATACGCCGTACGAAAAAAGAAAGTAAAAAAAACATCTACGTAGTTTTCCAAGCATAGTAGATGCGAATTTTCAAACGCCCATAGTAATGCTAGGGACTCGTCACCATGCCTTGCCTGAAACCTAAACTCTCACATGTAACAACATACCGCGTGACTAAACAAAATATCAAACATTACGCATAAACCACAACAAACCGCTCGACTAAGTAAAATCATATTTAACATAAAACACATGTAACAACAAACTGCGTGACTACGGAAAATATCAAGCATTACGCATAAAACCAAAACAAACCGCTCGACTAAGTAAAATCATATTTAGCAGCAAACACATGTAAAAACATACCGGGTGACTAAACAAAATATCAAATATAAAAACCAAAACAAACCGCTTAGACTAAGAAAAATAATATCTAGCAGAAAGCGTCCATCACCCCAACATACCAAAAAAAAACAAAAAATGAAACAAATTAATACGCACTGCATGAAAATGACATACCAAACATACAAGCGCGCATTATAAACATGTGTCGTCACGAGTTGAAAAATAAGCAATCCGAGTAAGGTGGAATCCCCCGATCGAATTTCATAACAACAGATGTTGGGGTCCCTGGTAGTAATAAAAAATTAAAATGCTGACATGATTTTATGACCGAGGTGGAATGAGGAAAGTAACGCAAATGTATATTGTGCAGAAAAATAGTATTGAGGTATTGGACGTTCGGTGGTTGAACTTATGGAATTGGGTTTTTGTTAAGCATGCGGATTCCACAACAATTTCTTGTATGAAATTGAGATTTCGGTCAGCAGGGCTGGCGAACCTTCTGGAATAATTGGATAGAGGTCTACGCAGCGTCGGCTTTTTTACCCAATAAAAGCAACGGTTCGTGAGTGACGAGAGGGCAGTATTTTTCGATAGTGCAGAGATTAGTTAGTTTCGTTGTGATCCTGCGTTGCAGATTTTTCTACGCGTCGGTGTCACTAGGCATTGAACCGAGGACACAATGCAGTCATTTCTACGAGTCTTCTATACGCGTCGGTGTCACTAGAAATTGAGCCGAGGGCACAGTGCAGTCATTTCTACGAGTCTTTTATGGGCGTCGGTGTCACTAGGTATTGAGCCGAAGACACAGGGCAGTCATTTCTACGAGCCTTTTATACGCCTTTTGCGACCACCTTTCTTGGGAAAGGTTATCGGCTTCCGCTTCCGACAGGTGGCAATGAAATCACACAATGTCGCTTTATTTGTTTGGTCACTCCTTTCTTTCCCTGCCGTAATCTCTGTTCATCATCATCTTTGCCATCAGTGTCGTCATCATCATTCATCATCCAAAGACTCTCTTTTAATTGCATATTTAAATTCACACGTGAAATTAAGAATATTACATTTCTTTAAATGAAAATTTTCCCACAAGCAACCAGATGCGTTGTCAGCAAAATACACTAATTCTAAGTCAAGTTCATATTTACTATTACTTGCACTCGTGCACATCTCTTCTCGCATTGTATTTTGGCTATGCGACACCAAGACTGCCAGGTAGTCAAGGTGAATGTGTATTTTGCTGACGACGTGGGAATTTTGTTTGGTTTGTTATGCTAGTAAGTAAGTAAAATGTATATAAACAATTAAAATTGTAATAAATTTGTTAGTCTGATAACAGAAGTCTTTCTTTCAACGAGTTACGATCATCATCGCGAACATCACGGTTACAAGTGCCGTTGTTGGTTATTATTTACTCAAAGGGATAACATGGTTACAAGTGCTGTAATTATCCAAGTGAATTGAATTAAAACTTTTATCATCGCAGTATCACGATTCAGGCGCCGTTGATACCAAAATCAAAGAAAATTCAACTATTCCGGATTGACAAAAGAGTCGCTTCGTTAACAATCTCTTTGTGGACTTCAGGATGGTTCATTATTATTTTGTGTTTTACGACCCTTGCTTCGGTAGCGATCGCAGTAGTAACCATCGAATTCTAGATGTTCCTTATATTTTCCTCCTCTGCTTGATCATCTGCCGCGTCCTGCAGAGTTTCCCGCTTTTCCTTTTTAGGACGCTCTGGCGTTGGTATAATTTTTTTGCTGCGCCCGAACGCCGCAGGAATCTCAGTCTGGACAAGACTGTCTTTTAATCTCCGTTTTTCGTCTATCTTTACTGTTATTGTTTTCATCGTCATTTTTGTCATCGTTCGTATCGCTCCCGATGTGATGTTAACACCGTGGCTGCAGCCTCTGGTTGTTGTTATTTTCGCTTTCTTTTTTGAATTTTTTTAATCTTTTTTAGGGTTTTTAAGTTGCTCCAGTTTTAATGGGTTCCCCCTCGCAGCTGCTATCTCCGTTCGTGTGTGTAGTCGCCTTTTTGGTCTCATGGTTATCTTTGCAGAGCAGGGAGGCCATGCGAGGGTTGGCACAAGCCGTTATGGGGACTAGTGCTCAAAGCCAGACTAGCGCTAATCTGGAGTCCATCTCAACCGAACCTACACCACCAACCCAATGGTGTGAACTTCGAACGTACTCCGAGTCCTGCCAAGGTTTTACCGGGACGGAGACGGTATGATAGTTGATTTGGAGCCGTTCACGCACGAGTGTCACCTCGGCGCTACCCTGCAAAGTAATTAGATCCAAACCATCATATCCGCCAGCCCAAAGCATTGATTCCAGATCGTCGTCCAAAGCGTAATCCAGATTCAGCCAGGATCATTACCTGTCATCCCAGGAGGGAACCTCACGGCGCCCCCCATATCCTCGGGTCCGTGGGGGTGGCACACCCCAAAAAATGCTAGCCTCCAAGAGTGCTCATGTCTACCGGCATTCCCCCTGCGGGACTTTCTTCGGATACGTGGGGGTGGCACTCCCCAAAGAATGCTAACCTCCAAGAGTACTATATTCCTATCGCCCGGCATTCCTGTGTTATTATTGAACCTAAAATAGTTCTGCTTGATTGTGGTATTTATGAGATTGAGTGATTGATCTGTGAATCGTCAGCTGAAAGTTTTTCTTTTAGCATGGCCAGTGTTTCATTCACGGGTATAGACGTATAGAGAGTTCGTGATGTCTAGAGATAATAGCCGACAAGTGTCAGTCAATGTCAGAGAGTGGTAGAGTTCGCTAGGTCACGGCTGTTCTTTAATGTGCATTTGTCGTCAAGGTGCATTATCTCAGCCATTATCCTTGCCAAGTACCGTGCTAATTGGTATGCAGGAACAGAACGGTAATTGACGACAGGCCGGAAAGGGATATTAAGTTTGTGGAGCTTAGGTTTTACTTTAAGGGGTGGTGTGGATGGATTTGGATTTATAAAGCGGTGCTTAGTATTAGTAGAATTGATTAGTGGGGATTGTATAATAGCAGGACGAACGTCTTTTTTTTTCTTTCGTGGTAATGAGGTGAATGCCCATTTACAGAGTGTAGGACTCTCATGCTCGCAAGAAGGCGACTGGACTATCCACTAAACACCTCCTCTGTCAACCTAAGGACCTAGCCTGGGACCGTTTGACACATTACTTCGGGCCAGGTCTCGTTTTGTTACACCGTGTGGCGCATTCAACCTGGGGAATTCCTCTTCTAGCGGGATGGGAGAGTGAAAAACGAATTGCCAAAATAGCAATCCTCCAGCCCCAACGACCCCGGTTGCTGTGAGTCCCTTTTATCTTTTAGGACTGCCGAAACATAATGTGCCAGCTGGTTCCATTTGTCAACCGATTCAAGCATAACTGGAACTATACTATCCGGGGTGAGCTCTCTCGTCTCCCTGTAAAGGTCCCTTCGCAGCCTGTCCCATTTTATGCACGCAAAAAATGTGTGACAGGCATTATTTTCCTCTCCTGGACAAAACCGACAATCGGGGGACCGTGACTTACCAATCTTGTGCAGGTAAGACTGAAAAGTCCCATGCTCGCTCAAAAGCTGGGTCAGATAGAAGTCAGTCTCCCCATGCCTTCAATTTAGGTCTCACATCCGGGATGAGGCGCGCAGTCCACCTTCCATTCGTGCAATTCACCCAAGACTGCTGCCAATCGCTGTCTCTCCTCGCGGTTAACCATCTCCCTCTCATCCTCGTTTCGACGCAGATAAATAGCGCGGCGCTCCCTAGCAAGGAGGGCAACAAGTATCACGCCTGCAATAACTCTCACCGCCGAATCAGAGACTGTCGGATATGAAGATGCAATCCTCAGTGCTCCTCTTCTCTGTATCTGTGTCAAGCGTTTTTTGTATACCTCCTTACTCAGAGCGTCGCACCATATTTCTGCTCCGTACAGTAGCACTGAGCCTACAGCACTCATCAAGAGGCGTCTTCTTGATGGGCTGGGTCCCCCTTCTTCTTCTTAGCACTACAGCCCCTTTCGGGCCTTCGCTTCCTGCAAACAGCGCCTCCAACTGTCTCGGTCCGTTGACCGCTTCATCCAATTCCAAAATCCGAGCAGCGATGAACTGTCTTCGTCGATCGAGTCAGACCAGCATTTCCTCGGTTTCCCCACTGGCCGCCGGCTTTCAGTTCTCCCAACGAATACCTTCTTGGGTATCCGTTGTTCATCCATACGATTCATGTGTCCAGCCCATTGCAGCTTCCGCAGTCTTACAATCCGTGAGACCTCCGGTTCGTCAAAAATTTCATACAGCAATGGTTGTATCGAATTCAGGCATCAGTGAGTTTATTGATGCGGACTTGGGAGGTTGTCGACGTCATTGTTATTTTGGTAAGACGGCCTAATTTGGCTGGGATGCCATAACCAAGCATTATTTGGTACAGTACGTTACGATCAATACTGTCGTAGGCTTGCTTGAAGTCAACGAAAATTTGGTGTACGTCTATGTTGAACTCCCAGCATTTTTCAAGTACCTGCTGGACTGTGAACAATTGGTCTGTTGTTGATTTACCTGCTCTAAAACCACCTTGATACTCCCCAATAATACTATTGGCGTATGATCCGATTTTATTTTCTAAGATTTTAGAAAATATTTTGTACGCTGTGCAAAGTAGTGATCTGCCTCTATAATTTTCGCACTGTAGTCCCCCTACGTTGGCCATAAGTCGATTCAGAGCCGATACAGCCTTCTCACTCGTTGCCCTGATTTGCTCAGAGAAACTCATCTTCGAGTCGATCAGTAGCCCCAGATACTTCACCGCTGGCTTCGATTGGATTAATATGTCTCCAATACTGATCATCCTTACTCTAGGGATTCTCTTTTTTGTCAAGATGACCACTTCGGTTTCCTTCGGTGCTAAACTGAACCCTCGAGCAGTTATCCAGTCTCTCATTTGACGCATTAGCATACCTAGCGTAAGTTGTGCTTGTTCAACAGTGCATCGAGCGACCAGAGCCGCAACATCATCCGCATAGCTGATCAAGCGCAACTCGTCTGGTGTCTCCAGTCTCAAAAGCCCGTCATAAGACACATGCCACAGGTCTGGACCAAGGATAGATCCCTGGGCAACGTCCTATGTAACTTCCATCCTTCGTTAGCCCTGTGTCGTGTCGCAGGGCAGTTTTCGGTCCTTCAGGTAGTCTCTCAAAAGCCGCATTAGATATTCTGGAACTTGAAAAGGGGTTTTCAGCGTATCCAGAATGTTCACCCATCTAGCGGAGTTGAAGGCGTTCCTGGCGTCGAGTGTCTCCAACAGGACGATCCATCGCTTGGCGCGACTATATGCCTCTGCCTTTTGGACCGCGCTGACCACCTCTGCAATCGCATCAATGATGGAGCGTCCTGCTCTAAAGCCGCACTGCTGAGGAGATAGGTCCCCAGCAGCACGAATCGCGTCAGTGAGTCTTCCCTTGATGAGTTTAGCATGCATAACGGGCGTTATGCAGACGGCGATCCGGCATATCCCTTCCTCTTGCTAATAAGCACGAGCCTCGCCACCTTCCATCGTACCGGAAAAACCCCGTCCCATAGGCAAACGTTAAATGTGCTGAGCAGCAAGTCAGGACAATGGTGATAGACAAGTTGCAACACCTCAGCTGGAACACCATCTGGACCTGGAGCCCTCCTCACTTTCAGTGAAAAGACTGCCTCATCCAGTTCCAGCTGTGTGAACAGTGGACACTCGACTGCTGTTTCACCATGGCCAGCGTCAACATGGACGGGATGGGCGGGGAAAGGTGCCCGTACTATCTCGTCCATCTTTTCTGGATCATGTATGTAAGGTTTCCGTAAGGCACCAATATTCCGCATAACTAGCTTGTAGCCAAGGCCCCCATTAGATCTTGCCGGCAGCGAGCCTTGCTGTTGTTAATCAATTTGCGAAGGCATTTCCTGGCCGACTTATATGCTGCCATCCGGTTGCATTCCTCGTCTCGGCTCCGTGCCCGTTGAGCCTCACGGCGAAACTGGTGACACTCCCTTCGTTTTTCAGCGATTTCAGTTGACCACCAGTACACTAGGGGCATAGAAGCGTCGCAAGCAGTCGTAATGATGATCATAGTTGTGTTCACCATGTCTTGAGCTGCCAGTTCTTCCGTCCCCTGCGAATCTCCCTGCAGCGGGGCACCTGCTGTGAGCACCTCGATGAACCTCGCGACGTTCATCCTTTCGATGTTCCATCCAATTGTAGAAAGCCGAGAGCAGGGACGTCGGGAACAACATCGCTTATCTCGAACAGAATGCATTGATGATCACTGGCTGAGTAGTACTAAGGACTCCGAGGCGAATTTCATGTCCGTGATGGTTCCTTCACTGCCGATACCGCGGAAAGTCGGCGTATTTCCTATGTTTAGTACAACGAGCGTCGTCCTGACCGCCATTTCTAGGATTAGTTTCCCCCCGGATCTGTTTGAGGCATGCCCCATTTGATTGCATTAGCATTGAAGTCTCCCCCAGCGAGCACATTCTCTTCTGCGTTCAAGACAGCGCCTTCCAAAGCATTAAGCTTGGCTTGGAAAGATGATATCGATTTCTTCGGCGTTAGGTACACACTAAAGGAAGTGGTCCCTGAGCAACGAACCCACACGAAACCATCCCCCCGTCCACAGCTCTCTCCGCTTCGAAATCACTATTTCGAATCCAGATGGCGGTAGTACCAGGATACCATGGTGCCGAAATTTTATCATGCTGTTGCTCACTCAGCAACATAAAATCGGCTTTCATGTCCCTCGCGAACTGCTCAAGCAGGTTTTTAGCGGTTGAACTGAGGTGTAGGTTTAGCTGCAGGATGCGGGTCATCCAAGTTCTAATTTTGCTTTGGTTAGGGCTTCCTGGAAAACCCGGCATTTTCCGGATCCCAAGACGTTTCCAAAATCAGGTCTTGGATCAGCATCCTTGCAAAGAATACAGTGTGCCTCCTTCGTACACTCTTCCCTTTTATGATACCGCCTTTGTAACATACGGAACTCCTATCGGGGTGTTGCACAATACCCGTACACCCTATGTGTACTGGCATGCGCTGGGAGCTTGATATGATGTGTATCCTTTATGCACATCAAGGCTCCCGGGGAGAGAGAGAGATATTCCTGTATGATACTTACCTGCTTCTACATTCTCGCCAACTAGATCAGTAAAAGAGTGTTTTTGTTTAATGATTTAAGTTTTATTTTATTCTTTGTTTGGTTATATAATAACACGTTCAGTTGACTATATTAATATTAATAACATATTTTCTATTGAATTCTTTCAATAATTAATTTATTACAGAGACGTATAAAGTTCGAGCATTAATGGAGCTTGTAAAATTTTTGCGATATAAATTTACTTTGGTTATTTTTGTTCTTTGAAGGAAATGTATGATATTGCTTGATATCATATTTGAAACACCAATCAATTAAAGCTTTAACTGTTGCTTGGGCTGACGCCTTGAGCACGCAGTTATATTAACGAATCGATTGATTATAATCCAACTGCTAGCCCCGGGCACAAAGCCTTGGGGCGCTAATACTCGGGCTGATACCTTGAGTACGCAGTCAGATTGTTAAATCAATCAATTACTAGTTCAACTGCAGGCCCCGGGCATAACTGCCTTAGGGCGCTGATACTCAGGTGGATGCCTTGAGTACGCAGTTGAACGTATCCTAAACTCACTTATCCCGGGCTAAGTGCCTTGGGATAGAATAAGCTCGGGCGCACGCCTTGAGCCAGTGAATGGAGAAATACTTCTCGATTTTCTTGTATCTTTAATTTTCTTTTATACTATAATTATGCTGACTTTATTGCTTACCAACTAAAATAATGAAGACAATCTACCATTTAAAAAAGATCAAAGTTCAACAACAAAAACAGTTTAACGTATTTAGTGCCATCTCTCTGTGACTGGTGCAACCACAAAGCTAAAGCTTTCACTCCATTTGCAATGCATGTAACCAATTCGTTCCGCTGGGCGGTACGTTCGATTGCGAAGTCTTGTGTGTATATGTTTGATACTTAATACGAGTATGGATACACACCCACTTCTGCTAATCCATGATACGACGCCGCGCCCACAGATGCATTGATTACAATTTGCAGCTTTTCGTATATGTATTTTGTCATTTACAGTACACAGAGAGGAACGACGGAACACGTACCGAGCAATATTTGGACTGCGGTTCCCGTAACATTGCCTCCCCGCTGAAAAGAAAAGTTCACGACTGGCTTGAAGAGCCTTGTCGTGAAAGATATTCATTTTTGCTTCATTGTTTTAATTGGTAAACTTGGAATGTTGATTTAAAAATTACTACTTTAAACGATTTTAATCGAATTTACTTTTTTCTTTGCTTATCGTTTCATAAAAAGTTATGACGAGATCCTTTGAATATTAATTTCTTGTCGCAATATTTGTTTTTTCTTATTGAATCATAATGACTTGTAGTTCTTTCATAATTTTTGTTTTGAGTTACTTTGCTTTGAATATTTTTACTAATCGTTTGCTAAGACTTATTAGGCATTTTAATTTGATTTTGTTTTGCTCCATTTACATACTAGAAGATGAATTATAATTAATTACACATTTATACATTGTTTCGTTTATTTGTCTTTTACAATATTTTTTTTTTTTTGCTTTACTTTAATACTTCTGCATTGCTGTAATTTATGTAACATATAATTTATCTTTATTTCCTTGTTTTGCTTTACTTACATATTAGAATATTAATGCAAATGAAGATATAACTATTTCACAATTATATACGAGTACAGTTTCGGTTATTTACAATATGCTTTGCATTTTCTTTACATGAATCAGCTTACTGCATTATACTTTCGCATTGCTATGATTTATGTAACATATAATCAGTTCTTGTTTTTTCCTTCTTTATTTTCTTGTTTTCTCTACTTACATTTTAGAATATTAATGAAAATATAATCAATTTTCTGATGAACTGATTTCATATTTATGTACAGTTTCGCTTATTTGTCTTTTTGCAACATATTTTCATATTACATGAAAGGTTTTCTGTTGAAACTTTTGTATGTTTTTTTTTTAATGCTTATTTTTCTATTTACTACTGCTTTATTTCGTTCTATTCCCTTTATTGTTACATTCATTAGGTTTTGTTTTTCAAGATTTAAACTGTATTATGTATATAGTTCGTTTGATATTGCGTTACACCAAAATTTTTGGTTTTTCCGTTTTCAGACTTTTGTTTTATTTATGATTGGTAGCACCAATAATGTTTACAAAACAAACAAAGAAAAAAAAAAAATTTGTTTTCTTTTGTTTTAACTTTACTCTACGAAATTTACATTTACATTTTTCAAGAGTTTCTATGATTTTAAATCTGAAAAATAAATTCCTTTATTCGTTTCATTTTTCTTCATAATTAAATTTCCATAGACCATAACCAAAAGCTTGCTAAATAAGCTTTTGGTTATGTACTTTGCAATTAAAATGTTAATAGGTTAGTAGGGAAATTTTATTAGTACGAGTATATGAAGCTTTAGATGCTCGTTTGTTTTAAGAACAACCCAGTTAAATTGTACATGGGGACGTAAGATCGATACGATCGTTTTTGTTCGGGAATTATTAGCTTTGCAAGGGAATAGCTTGCGGGCTGATGCCTTGAGTACGCAGATTGATAAATCAATCAATTACTAGTTCAACTGCAGGCCCCGGGCATAACTGCCTTGGGGCGCTGATACTCAGGCGGATGCCTTGAGTACGCAGTTGAACGTATCCTAAATTCACTTATCCCGCGCTAAGTGCCTTGGGATAGAATAAGCTCGGGCGCACGCCTTGAGCCAGTGAATGGAGAAATACTTCTCGATTTTCTTGTGTCTTTAATTTTCTTTCATACTATAATTATGCTGACTTTATTGCTTACCAACTAAAATAATGAAGACAATCTACCATTTAAAAAAGATCAAAGTTCAACAACAAAAACAGTTTAACGTATTTAGTGCCATCTCTCTGTGACTGGTGCAACCACAAAGCTAAAGCTTTCACTCCATTTGCAATGCATGTAACCAATTCGTTCTGCTGGGCGGTACGTTCGATTGCGAAGTCTTGTGTGTATATGTTTGATACTTAATACGAGTATGGATACACACCCACTTCTGCTAATCCATGATACGACACCGCGCCCACAGATGCATTGATTACAATTTGCAGCTTTTCGTATATGTATGTTGTCATTTACAGTACACAGGGAGGAACGACATAACACGAACCGAGCAATATTTGGACTGCGGTTCCCGTAACAGGGTCCTTTGCATACTTATGTGGTGTGACCATAGCCAAGGCATTTGAAAAATTGAAGATGCGCTACTCTTCGCCGTATCCTACAGACAACCCAACCTGTTCTTATTTTGCCCTTATTCTTAAATTGTTCGGCGTCCTTTTCGGTCGTCAATGATGGCCATACGTTGTCCCCTTCGGCTTTCTGGTGGCCGCCTCGTTTTGATCCTGCCCACGCTACGGAACTTACTTTCGATTGCCTCTTCTACCTCGGCCAGATCCGTGACGCAGTCAGTGTCTCTTATTTCGATCGTTAGCATCGGCTCGAGCGAGGCTATAGTTGCGCTCTTGCCGAAGACTTTCTTTACTGCGTCGCAGAATGCTACCTTATTGTCGGCCTCAGCTCCGAATTCGACTAGTATGTGGCCCGACCGCGTAAGTCGTACTGCTTTAATGGCAGTGTTGGTGTCTTCGGGCATTACGTTTCCCATGTTATCCCGCAGCACCTCCGCGTAGGATCGACCATATTGGGGTTTTACGAGCAGCGCCTGCTGCCGGGGTCTTCGTCGGGGCTTCTTTCCCTTCTGTTTCGCATCAGGTCTTTTTCTGGTTGGGCGTCCGTGCGAACTTTGTTTTCTGGCACTTTTTGAAGGAGTTTCTTTGCGGCTTTCTTCGCTCCTTTTGTTACCACTATCTGGAACCTCTGATCTGGCGTTCCACGCCCATCAAGTGCTCTTCCTTCTCTCTTTTATCCCGATCTCCTTCGATTGTGCTAGACGCCATTCTTTTAGTGATTTTTGATGGCGGAGCTATCTGCACGTACCCTTTAGATTTAGCCCCCAACGCTTCTTTCACCTTCTGCTCTTCTGCGGTCTTCTGGTCCTCTTCGGCCTTTAACCAGCTCCTCCGATAATGCCCTATGCGGTCTAGGAGCAGCTCTAGTTCAAGGAGCGCAATTTTTACTGCTTTGCTGATTTTTGGCGAGTCGCATGCAGATTGTATTCTTTTCAGAAAATCTCCCACTTTTCGGAATAGCCTTTCTTCCTCATGTCGCTGGGCGGCAATTGTACTTTGTGACCACCGTTCTTGGGAGAGATTATCGGCTTCCGTTTCTGAATACAGTACTTCCGCCACATTTTCGACTTTGGCGATGAAATCACACATCGTTGCTTTGTCTGGTCAATCCTGTTCTTTCCTGCCGTAATCTTTTCGTCGACTTCAGGATGGTTGGTATATCAGGACGACCCTTGGTTCAGTCGCTTCGGTAGGGATCGGAGCAGTAACCATCGAATTCTCGATGTCCTTTATATTAGACCGCTCGAACATCTGACGCGTCCTGCAGAGTTTCCCGCTTTTCATTTTTAGTATGCTCTGGCGTTCGCATCATCTTTTTGCTGCGCCCTAATGCCGCAGGAATCTCAGTCTGGACACGACTGTCTGTTAATCTCCGTTTGTTGTCCGTTTTCCCTGTCATTGTGTTAATCGTCGTTTTGGTCGTCTTTAGTACCGCTCCCGATGTGCTGTTAACATCGTGGCTGTAGCCGCTGGTTGTGTCGTCGTTGTTGTTATTAATGCTTTCTTTTTTATGGTTTTTGGTTGCTCCAGTTTTATTGGGTCCCCCTCGAAGCTGGTATCTCCGTTCGTGTGTGTTGTCGCCTTTTTGGTCCCATGGTTATCTTTGCAGAGCAGGGAGGCCATGCGAGGGTTGGAACAAGCCCTTATGGGAACAACTGCTCAGAACCAGACCAGCGCTAATCGGGTGTCCATCTCAACCGAACCTACACCACCAACCCAATGGTGCGAACTTCGGACGTACTCCGAGACCTGCCGAGGTTTTACCGGGACGGAGACGGTATGAGAGTTGAATTGGAGCCGTTCACGCACGAGTGTCACCTCGGCGCTACAGTGCAAAGTAATTAGGTCCAAACCATTATATTCACCAGCCCAAAGCATCGATTCCAGATCGTTGTCCAAAGCGTAGTCCAGATCCAGTCAGGGTCGTTACCTGTAATCCCAGGAGGCCACTTCTCGGCGCCCCCAATTTCCTCGGGTCCTTAGAGGGCGCCGCTCCCCAAAGAATGCTAGCCTCCAAGAGTGATCCTGTCGACCGGCATTCGCCCTGCGGGAATGCTAGCCTCCAAGAGTATTCCTGTCGGCCGGCCATTCCCCCTGCGGGGTTTCCTCGGGTACCTGGGGGCGGAACTCCCCAAAGAATGCTAGTCTCCAAGAGTACTCCTGTCGGCCAGCATAGCCCCTGCGGGTAGTACGTAAGTCTGCTTGGAATTTAAGAGTGGGCCTTTGTTTACCAGTTTGTATCCGTTGGCGTTTATGAAGTCTATTGTTTTTTGTCTGCCTTTGTTACTGTTAGTAGGTTATCTTTAAGTTTGTTCTGAATGCTTCTTAATATCTTATGGTCTTCGTGGAAATTCGTTTTGCTTATGCTGGTGTATATTTTTTGTAGTATGTCTACTGCAATGTGCCTTCCATGTGTCTGTTGTTCATGCGGCAGTTTGTTAATGGCTAGTTCAGTGTCGATTACTAGTTGTTCTAGGTCTTCGTTGCGGTTTGTGTTATATAAGTTGTTTTTCAGTCCCTTATCTAAAAGCTCCATTTTCTGTGTCGTAAAAGTCGTGTCTGACAGATTTTTTTGTTTTTTCGTTAATTTGTCAAGTTTCGTTATCATGGTCTCATATTTAGTTTTGAGCTGAGTATCTATGTTTTCAGTTTGTATATTGTTAGTTAATTGTAGGTTTTAATTTAGTCGTTGTCGATTGATTTCGTCCCATTTTATGTACAGTGTTCTTATTTCATTTTTGATGCGAAGTACATGTGCACTAGGTTGTGTATTTTGTGCAGCAATTGTGTTTTGCTTTATTACGATTTTTTCAAATGCTTTTGTTATGTCATTTTTAAACACTGTTAAACCATATGTTTGCTATGGGTCGATGAAGTCTTAGGGTAAGGTTCTGGAATGATTGCAACATTTCTGCCTGGCTGGCAGTGTTGTCCAGTCTCGTTCCTTTGCTTTGTTTTTGTAGCAATGTCGTAGATTTCGTCATAGTGTCAGGCACATCTGCGTAGTCTTGTAGGTGCGTCACGTAATTGGAGTCGATTTCGTCTGTATACATAAGCCAAAAGACAAACCAACTATCAAACTTCCTTACGCAATACAACCTGCAAACTGCATTCAAACTAACAACAATATTGGAAAAAACTGAAACCACAACTGAATGACACATCAATAAACGAGAACAGCGGCATATGGAACGGACATACAAGAACTGCGACATGATATGCATAGGAAGGATAACACGGAAACTAACGACAAGATACAAAGAGCACTTACGATCTTTCTTATACAACAAGGCAGACTCCAATTATGCGACACACCTACAAACCCACGCACATGTGGCTAACGCTATGACAAACTCTATGACATTGCTACACAAACAAAGCAAAGGACCGGGACATGACATCCTTGAAAGTCTTGAAATATATAAACATAGAAAAACAGACAATCACATTATCAACGAACAGCTTATTAAAAATTCCGACGCAGTTTTTTCAATTCTAGACCATACTCTCCGACGAAAACTGAAACGAGATGAAACAGAACAACTTACCTAACTTACTCGTAGTACTTGCCCGACTAACCCATCCTATTCCTATATAAAGTCATATCCTTCCACACATCCTTTAGACACCGAAGATGACTCAAAGGAGTGGAAACGCGTCTGCTCACATAACAAAGTAAGGCCCGACGGCTTTCCAAGGAAAAAGAGAATTGGCATGCGAATATCAAATAAACAATAAAAATGACTATATACTCGTATTAAGTTGTTCGATAATTCATGTCGTTTTTTTCTCATGGATGGTGTAAAAGCCATATTTAATGTAGTAGTTATTGCGTGGCTTATATTATTGTATACTATTTTAAAGATAAGACTTTACTATCTTCAGTCAAAAACTGAGCGTCATTAGCCAACAACTATTTGGTTGGGAAAATGGACAAACAAAGAGAGCATTATCAGCCCAAAGCCACGCTCTGTCATAATGACATCGGCAATATCATTGCTGATGAAACCAAAATTACGGAAAAATGGGCATCATATTTCAAGTACCTCCTTAATCCAGCTCCAAAACATCGGAACCTATAGATGTTTCCGGAGAGCTTCCATTGGCCCCACCAACTCTGGATAAAGTTTGCTCTACAATCAAAGTCCAAAAGGATAATAAAGCGCCGGGCATCGATGAGATTCCAGTGGAACTCATCAAATATGGTGGAAGTAGTGTTCATACAGCTATTCACAAAGTCATCTAGCATATTTGGCAAAAAGAGCATATGTCGAAAGATGGAGCCAATTAATTATATTCCCTATCCACAAAAAGGTGACAAGCTACAGTGCGAAATTTATAGAGGCATATCACTACTTGTACGGCGTGCAAAAATTTTCAAAAATCTTAGAAAATAAAATCGGATAGAAAATAGAATCGGATTTTAGAGCAGGTAGATCGACCATAGACCAATTGTTCACTGACAAGCAAGTATTCGAAAAATACTGGGAGCTGAACATAAACTTACACCAAATTTTCGTTGACTTTAACCGAGCATACGACAGTATTGATCGTATTATACTGTACCAAATAATGCTTTCCTTTGGCATCGCAGCCAAATCAGTCCATCTTACTGAAATGAAAATGACGTCGACAACGTCCCAAGTCCGCATCAATAACCAACTTACCGATGCCTTTGGCACAAACATCGGACTAAAGCAGGGAGATGGGCTGGCGCCATTGCTATTCAATTTGGCTCTAGAGTCGTCGATACGTGAGGTATATTACTATACAAGTCGAGCCAAGTGGCAGCCTATGCGGACGACCTCAGCATTTTGTCACCGTCATTAACAACTGACAAAGAACTCTTCCTGAAACCCGACAGCGAATCAAAACAAAGCTCATGACGCAGTCGAGGAAAAATACCTTTAATACACAAAATATCACCCTTGACGAATACAGTATCGAACATGAATTATTTTATTCATTTTTGACAATCTTGATGACCAGCTGCATACAAAAGAAAAGCTCCAAGTATACAAATCTGTGGTAAGACCTGTGTTATGCTATACATGATACTATAAAGTGAAACATAGACCCTAACCCAAGCATGCGCAAATGTATTGAACGCATTTGAACGTCGGGTCCTGAGGCAAATAATCGGTGCGAAGTTAGACGGGGACCAATGGCGAATCAGATACAACCATGAGCTGTATGAAATTTTTGACTTGCCGCAGGTCTCAAAGATTGTAAGACTGCGGTAGCTGCAATGGGCTGGCCACAACGGATACCCAAAAAGGTATTCGTTGGGAGAACTGAAAGGCGGACACCAGTGGGTAAACCGAAGAAACGCTGGTTTGATTCGGATTTAAAAATTGGAGGAAGATTGTAAGACTGCGGTAGCTGCAATGGGCTGGCCACAACGGATACCCAAAAAGGTATTCGTTGGGAGAACTGAAAGGCGGACACCAGTGGGTAAACCGAAGAAACGCTGGTTTGGTTCGGATTTAAAAATTGGAGGACGTGGTCAATGGACCGAGACAGTTGGAGGCGCTATTTGCAGGAAGCGAAGGCCCGAGAGGGGTTTTAGTGCTACGAAGAAGATATATATATATATATATATATATATATATATATATATATATATATATATATATATTGTCGCGTGTTTTGGTTCGCGGCCAATAATTTTAACGTTCCGGGAAAGTGAAAACGCAATGTCTTTTAATTTAAGTTAAAGGAGTTTATTGGATTACAAAAATGTACAATAATCAGTTTAACACTTTCACTAATTTTAATTTTCACTATTAAAAAAATCTAACACTTGTCCATAAATTTCTTATCGCAATTGTCTTCTAAATCACTTCACTATTACGAAACACACTATCGCAGTTCTTATCGCGGTCGAATGAATGATGATCCCCCCATTCATCCAGCTCGCCTTTATGTAGGGTCTCTACCTATTCACCCATTTCTCGTACATTGGCGAATGTTTTACCGAGAGGTACCTGGTAGATTCGAGCAAATTAATGAATGGAGTGACGTCACTTGCAGATGTTGATCATGCTTGTTGGGTTCTCGTGGGTTCGAGTAAATTCAGTTGTCGACGTTCTTAATGATTGTGAAAACAATTGCGACAGTAGCTCGCAGAATTATTTGTACATGTAATTATTTGTACATGTAACACTGCCCCCACCTCAGTTCTTTTCGCCCCGAAAAGATGTGTCGCTATTTGTAGTCAATTCTCCCTGGGTGTAATATGGGGCAAGACGGTCCAGATGCACGATTTTCATTTTAGCTCTCGGCTTACGATGTTCCTGTATTCGGTATACGACGTCGTTGATTCGCTTTGTAACTCGGTATGGTCCCTCCCAATTATGTTGCAACTTTGGAGACCTACCCTTTCGCCGTTGCGGGTTATAAAGCCACACCAAGTCATCTTGCTGGAAGCCAGTAGAATTAGCCTTTAGATCATACCTGGTCTTCATGCGGTTAGTAGCCGATTCGAGGTGTTTTCGCACTGTCCGATGTATCTGGTTCAACCGTTGTCTTAGATCACTTGCGTACTCCGAGATCGTTTAGGGTTTCTCCGGGGGTATTCCGAATTTTATATCGGCTGGCAGACGAATAGTCTTTCCAAAAATGACTTTGGCTGGGTCTTGGCCCGTTGATGCATGTTCAGCAGCTCTATACGCCATTAAAAATAGTGGGATATGTCGGTCCCAGTCTCTTTGGTTCTCGTCAACCATCTTGGCCAGGTGTTTATTGAGCGTGCCGTTGAAACGTTCGACCATTCCATCGGATTGGGGATGCAGCGGTGTTGTCCTCGTTTTCCGTATTCCGAGCAGCTTGCACATTTCGCCAAAAACTAGTGACTCAAAGTTTCGGCCTTGATCCGAATGTAGTTCGCAAGGCACGCCGTACCTACTGACCCAATTTAACACTAGCTGTTCGGCTACAGTAGTTGCTTCCTAGTTGGGAATGGGGTAGACCTCAGGCCACTTGCTGAAATAATCGGCTACAACCAGCATATATCGATTTCCCCATTCGGATTCAGGAAAGGGTCCTGCGATGTCAACAGCAATCCTTTCGAATGGCACGCCTGCGTTATAGGTTTGCATTTGTCCCCTCAGTCGTCGCTTTGGGCCTTTGACGGAAGCGCAAATTGTGCATCTGCGACACCAGTCCTCTACGTCTTCTCGAGCGTGGAGCCAGTAGAACCTTTCCCGCAATTTCGCTAAGGTCTTGTTAACACCAAGGTGGCCTCCCGAGGATCCTTCATGCATTTCCTTAATCACATCGTGGATTCGGCTTTTGGGTAGTATAGTTTGCATCCTATAGGAGCTACCATCCGCCGTTTCCCATTTCCGCTTGAGTATGCCACCCTCCACCTGAAGGGAGTTCCATTGTGCCCAATAGCTTTTCAGGGTTGCGCCATGCATTGAAACGTCTTTCCACTCAGGTCGCCCAGTCGTCTCCTTCCATACGAGCAATGGTCCGATGTCTTCATCGGCTAACTGGGCGTTTCGAATCTCCTCCGATGGCCAACCTTCATCGAATTCCGCCGTTATCAATCGCAGATCAACGAGCGGTTCCTTTTCCTCAATCCGCCGGCAATGCTTGCAGTTAGCTGGACATGGATGACGAGATAGGGCGTCAGCATTTCCATAAACTCTGCCCTTGTGAAGTAGTTGGGGCCTCACTAGGTCTGGTCGGATCGTCGATCGGGTTGCACTAGTGTCGTTTGTTATGGTGCAATGTTCTCCATCAACTTGACCAGGAAGGCATCTGTCTGCTTCTCCACGATGTTGCCTTGGCACGGTGCTGGGGATGTCGATACTCCTAGCCAACGTTCGCCCCACGAAGTTGGCCCTTGTTTGATGGGCCTCCATTCTAGGCTCCTGACACGGTCTGGATCTCCACCACCCTGGACAATAGCTCGGTCTTCTTCCCTTCTTGCAGTCTCTTTGCAGGTGCCCTTTTTCCCCACAATTCCAGCATCTAGGCGCACCTTTCACCTGCAGCTCTCGCTCAATTCCCACGCGCTCACACCTGCAATTATCTGCCACTACCTCGCGAACCCGGGCAGTGGTGCGGGTCACATTTTTAGCTGCCTCAGAATTTAAACTATAAGCCAATGCATCCTTGACTGTTTGCTTTTGAGCTAACCGCACGGCTTGTTGCAATTCCTTGTCCTTTAAGGCGCTGATGAATGCTTCTGCTGCTACGTCATCTCGATGTTCTGGGTCGTACGCTGTGTAAGCCAAAAGTGCCAGTCGCTCAATGTCTTGTGCTAGCTGCTGCAAGGTTTCGCCAGACTTCTGCATCCGATGCCGTAGCTGTGCCCGGTAAATCTGCTTCAGATGATCGTCTCCATAACGCATGTCCAGCGTATTCATTATAGCAGCCGGGTTTGAATGCAGCTCAACGGGGATCGTCTGCAAAAGCTCGGCAGCTGGGCCTCTTAGAGCAAGAATTAACGCAGTTGCTCGTTCCTGCTCATTCCAGTGATTTATCCTAGCGGCTGCTTCAAACTGGATTTTGTAAATAGTCCAGACCGTTTGCCCGTCGAATATTGGTGCTTGCACATTTCTAGATGTGCTTTGCGCTGCAGTTATAAGCGGGGCTGGTGAGGTGGTTACTACTGCCTTCGCTGCTTCCAATTCTTTTTTCACTTTTTCCATCTCATGGTTCATTCTCTCTTCGACCTGGCTGATCTCATAGTTGATTCTGTCCTCAACCTGGCTGACCTTCTCCTTGACCTGGTAAACCTTTTCCTCGACGCATTTAATTTGATTGTTCAGGCTACCGAGCTCCGCTTTTATTTCGGTTGACTGTTTTTGCACTTCCTTGATTTCGATCGCTTGTTGGTCCAGCTTCGCTGATTGTTCATCTAGCTTCGTAGTTAAATTGGACGACTGTTCATTGAGCTTCGCTAATTGTTCATCTAGCTTCGTAGTTAAATTGGACGACTGTTCAATGAGCTTCGCAGATAAATTGGATGACTGTTGTCGCTGCTCTTGCTGCATCAGCATCAACATTTGCATCAGTGCATTTTCTGGGTCCTTTGGTTTTAGTGTTTCTGCTTCTCCACCTTCTGCACCATTTTCGGCATCTGAGAGCTCACCCGAATCCAGATTAACGCCTTCCGATTCAATCGCGTCGCGCAAGCGTGCAATCAGTGTGGCCTTTGTACCTTGCGTAGCCAGATTTCGCTGTTCTAACTCTTCCTTGAGCTCCGACATGGTCAATTCATTGATTCTTAGATGCAAGTTTCGTGGCATTTTTATTGTATTGGCTTTTCATTTTTTTTTTTCAACAGTTTTTACGTTAGATTTCACAACTGTGCAGTTTAAAAATGTTTAAATGTTTTCACTTTTCGAAATTTTCTTTCTCACTTCTCGACACCACTGTCGCGTGTTTTGGTTCGCGGCCAATAATTTTAACGTTCCGGGAAAGTGAAAACGCAATGTCTTTTAATTTAAGTTAAAAGAGTTTATTTAATTACAAAAATGCACAATAATCAGTTTAACACTTTCACTAATTTTAATTTTCACTATTAAAAAAATCTAACACTTGTCCATAAATTTCTTATCGCAATTGTCTTCTAAATCACTTCACTATTACGAAACACACTATCGCAGTTCTTATCGCGGTCGAATGAATGATGATCCCCCCATTCATCCAGCTCGCCTTTATGTAGGGTCTCTACCTATTCACCCATTTCTCGTACATTGGCGAATGTTTTACCGAGAGGTACCTGGTAGATTCGAGCAAATTAATGAATGGAGTGACGTCACTTGCAGATGTTGATCATGCTTGTTGGGTTCTCGTGGGTTCGAGTAAATTCATTTGTTGACGTTCTTAATGATTATGAAAACAATTGCGACAGTAGCTCGCAGAATTATTTGTACATGTAATTATTTGTACATGTAACAATATATATATATATATATATATAAATATATATATATATATATATATATATATATATATATATATATATATATATATATATATATATATATATATATATATATATATATATATGTATATATATATGTATATATATATATATATATATATATATATATATATATATATATATATATAGATTTTCTTTGTATCACTTCCGTTCTACTCTTCTTAAAATCAACACGTTGTATCAGTGAATTAAATAAAAGACTAGTGTGTTCATCACAAAAGTTTTTTCTTTTTATTTCAAACATCAGGTTATGGGCCCAGGCACATATAACAGCTTGATGTAGATTGATGTTATTTACGGCGGCAGCAAAATCGGCGAGAAATAAAAAGTGAGGTTAATTCACTACAGTTTACGGCATCGTGATCAGGCTCGGGCACTGTGTAACATCGTCGATGATGGAGGGAAATAACAATAGCGTCAATGTGATCAAGTTAGAAGGGGCCAGAAATTGGAATATATGGAAATTCCAAACAACAGTACAGTTGAGGGGCCATGGATGGTTAAACATTGTAGAGGGAAAACAAGTGAAGCCCGAAGTGGCCAGTGAGATATCTGCATGGGAATCTAAAGATGCCAAAGCGCAGACGTTATTGGTAACACGAATGTCGAAAGAGGCAATGTTACATATTATTACATGTACGAGTTCTGCCGAGATATGGCGAAAACTCCACAGTGTATATGAACAGAAAACTGTGACCAGTGTGCACATTATACAACAGAGATTTTTCCAATACAAGTTCGTAAGAGGTATCGACATGTCTGTTTTCTTATCTAAGATACAAGAACTACAAAACTAATTGAAAAAATGGGTGAAGAAATCTCAGATAAATTTGTAATCACGAAATATCGTTACCAGACGATTATAAACATTTTATTTCGGCTTGGGCGTCGGCGCCTGATGACAAACAAACGTTTGATAATCTAGTGGCAAGACTACTGATTGAAGAAGAGCGAGTAAAAGAGAAGAACGAAGGAACACAGCAAGCAACACCTTCTGCATTCTTTGTGAAAAATAAAGGTCCATCAAAAGTTTTCAAATGTAGTAAAAGTGGACAGTATCAAACCGAGAGTAAAAGTAACAATAAAACTAACAGTGAAGGGAACGTGAGTAATAATAATAACTGTTTCTATTGCGGCAAGTTCGGAAATTTTAAGTTCTGTGTCGTTTCCGAAAACAAAAAATGTTAAGAAGTGAATAAAACGAATATTAACGCGTTCGTGGTATCTAATCTGTCGCATCAACTGCAAAAATCTAAGTGGCTTGTCGATTCTGGCGCTACTGAACATATGTGTCGAGACCGTGCATTGTTTACATCATTCTCGAATACTTCGCCAAAACCTGTAATCATCGGTAATGGAGCAGTGATAAATGCGTTGGTTATGGGCAGATGGCAGTTTAAGTATCGAACGGAAAGGAGTGGATTGACACAGTTATAGACAGAGTGTTGTATGTTCCTGAGTTCAAAACGAATCTGTTTTCGGCCAATCGCGCCACAGATAAAGGTTATGTCATAGTGACAGATGAAAGCTCATGCAAATTCTTCAAGGCAAATAAAATTTGCGCGGTTGCGGAAAGAATTGGAAATTCGTATTATTTGGATTTACGCTATAATACGAGTAATAATTGTGAAATTGCGAGTACTGTAGAACTAGCGTCGAACGATTTAAACGAGTGGCAAAGATACTTTGCGCGGAAAAACAACATTGAGGTTAAACAAACATCCAACCCGGTGTGTAAGAGTTGCTTGATTGGGAAAATACACAGATTGCCATTCAATAGAAGCGAATACAAGAGTACCAGGACATGTGAATTAATTCATGCTGATACATGCGGTCCCATGGAAGAATCGTCAGTTGGTGGGTCAAGATACTTCGTTGTGCTGAAAGATGATTATTCGAATTTCAGAAGTGTGTATTTTGTGAAGACAAAAGATAAGATCAAGCATATAATCAAGACTTTATAAATAAGGCCGAGAATAGTACTGGAAACAAGGTGAAGATATTCAGAAGTGATAACGGCCTGGAGTTTGTGAACAGGAATGTGAAGGAAATGTTTACAAGGTGTGGAATAACACACCAAACCACAGTCCCACACGGCCAGGACAATGATACATGAAAGAAATTTACCAAAGAAATTATGGGCTGAAGCCATAAATACTTCAGTGTTCGTGTTGAACAGGACTGGGAAGAGCCATGAGGATGGGCGATCTCCATTTGAGGTATGGACTGGGAAAACATATAATATCCATGAGTTAAGAGCCTTTGGTACAGAAGTATATGTACACATTCCAAAAGAGAAGAGACTGAAGTGGGATCCGAAAGGAGAGAAGGGATTGATGGTCGGATATGAGGAAGATGTGAAAGGTTATCGTATTTACTATTCTGAAAAGAATGTGGTGAAAACAAAAAGAGACATTGTATTCTTACAGCAAGAAGAGAAGGAAAAACATCAAGTGAAGAAAGGTGAAGAGCAAACTGTTGTGTCCTTACATCTTGAAGAGGAGACAGTGCAAGAGAATAGTCCCGAGACAGATATTGATGAAATAACAACCCTTGACCACAATAAGATAGAGACAACCCACATAAGTAATATCTTAGGAGGTAACTCGGAAGATGACAGTGACTACCTGCCATGCAGCGAAGAAGAACATCTATTGGACGGAATTGATTCACCCATAGAAAGGGAAAGGTGTGAGCGTGAGCGTAAACAAACTGATTTCTACAAGTGTAACAATGTGCAGTCGGACCAAAGTGAATGTGATCCCATCACATATGATGATGGCATGAGCCGAAGTGATGCCGGTAAGTGGAGTGCAGCTTTTGCCAGGGAACTTAAGACTCTGAGTGACAATAATACGTGGGAATTTTGTAAATTACCTTTAAGTGCAAAGCCCATAAGCAACAAATGAGTTTTTAAAATAATAAATATAAATAATGTCAAGGAGTGCAAGGCTAGGCTAGTTGCTAGGGGGTTTGAACAACAAGATATAATAACTTAAGTGACATTTATGCCGCAGTTGCTAAGCTAGCAACTTTCAGGTTGTTTGTAATAATTGCAACAAAATATAATTTACCTATATACCAGATGGATGTCACTGGGGCTTTTCTATATGGTGATATTAAAGAAAATGTATATGTAAGTTTACCAGAAGGGGCCTACAAAGGAAAGAATAATATTGTTACATGTACAAATAATTACATGTACAAATAATTCTGCGAGCTACTGTCGCAATTGTTTTCACAATCATTAAGAACGTCGACAACTGAATTTACTCGAACCCACGAGAACCCAACAAGCATTATCAACATCTGAAAGTGAGTCACTGCCCATTCATGCTGGAACGTTCCCGCATATTCACTAATGTACGAGAACTGAATTGAATGATTAGAGACCCTATATAAAGGCGAGCTGAATGAATGGGGGGATTCATTCGACCGTGATAAGAACTGCGATAGTGTGTGGAAAGCGAATAGAAAAGTGTGTTTCGTAATAGTGAATTAATTTAGAAGACAATTGCGATAATAAATTTATGGACAAGAGTTAGATTTTTTTTTAATAGTGACAATTAAATTTAGTGAAAGTGTTAACTGATTATTGTGCATTTTATTTAATTAGATAAACTCTTTTAACTTAAATTAAAAGACATTGCGTTTTCACTTTCCCGGAACGTTAAAATTATAGGCCGCGAACCAATAACACGCGACAGTGGTGTCAAGAAGTGCGAAAGAAAAATTTTGAAAGTGAAAATTTGAACATTTTTATAGTGCACAATAGTAAAATTTAAAGAAACATTAAAAATGCCACGAAGCTTAAACTTAAAAATTAATGAATTGACCATATCGGAGCTCAAGGAGGAGTTGGAACAGCGGAATCTGGCCACACAAGGTACAAAGGCCATACTGATTGCACGCTTGCGTGACGCGATCGAGTCGGAAGGCGTGAATCTGGATTCGGGTGAGCTCTCAGATGCCGAAAAAGGCGCAGAAGGTGGAGAAGTAGAAACACCAAAATCAAAGGAGCCAGAAAATGCGCTGATGCAAATGTTAATGCTGATGTCATCCAGTCTGACTGCGAAGCTAGATGAACAATCAGCGAAGTTAAATGAACAATCAGCGTAGTTAAATGAACAATCAGTGAAGCTGGACCAACAAGCGATCGAAATCAAGGCAGACATCACACAGAAGCCCGAGAAACAGTCAACCGAAATAAAAGCGGAGCTCGGTCATCTGAACAAACAAATTAAAGGCGTCGAGGAAAAGGTTGACCAGGTCGAGGAAAAGGGTTACCAGGTCGAGGAAAAGGTCAGCCAGGTCGAGGGAAAGGTCAGCCAGGTCGAAGAGAGAATAAACCATGAGATGGAAAAAGTGAAAAAAGAATTAGAAGCAGCGAAGGCAGTAGTAACCACTTCACCAGTCCCGCTTATAACCGCAGCGCAAAGCACATCCAGAATTGTGCAAGCACCAATATTCGATGGGCAAACGGTCTGGAGTATTTACAAGACCAAGTTTGGAGCTGCCGCAAGGGCAAATCACTGGAATGAGCTAGAACGAGCAACTGCACTGATTCTTGCTCTAAGAGGCCCAGCTGCCGAGCTTTTGCAGACGATCCCCGATGAATTGCACTCAAACCCGGCTGCTATAATGAATGCGCTCGACATGCGTTATGGAGACGATCATCTAAAGCAGATTTATCGGTCACAGCTAAGGCATCGGGTGCAGAAGTCTGGAGAAACCTTACAGCAGCTAGCCCAAGACATTGAGCGACTAGCACTTTTGGCTTACCCAGCCTACGACCCAGAACATCGAGATGATGCAGCGACAGAAGCATTCATCAGCGCACTAAAGGACCCGGAATTGCAACAAGCCGTGCGTTTAGCCCAAAAGCAAACGGTTAAGGACGCATTGGCTTACAGTCTGAACTTTGAGGCAGCGAAAAATGCGACTCGTACCACTGCCCGGGTCCGTGAGGTAGTGGCAGACGAGTGCAGGTGTGAGCGCGTGGAAATTGAGTGAGACCCGCATGTAAATGGTGCGCCTAGATGCTGGAATTGCGGAGAGAAGGGGGCACCTGCAAAGAGGCTGCAAGAAGCGAAGAAAACCGAGCTATTGTCCAGGGTGTGCAGCTAGGAGGAGATCCAGACCGAGTCAGGAGCCCAGAATGGAAGCCCTTCAAACAGAGGGGTCGGGAAACATGTAAGAGCCAAGTTCGTGGGGCAGAGGTTGGCTAGGAGGATCGACGTCCCCAGCACCACCATCATCGTGTCAAGACTACATCGTGGAGAAGCGGACTTATGCCTTCCGGGTCAAGTTGACGGAGAACACTGCACCATAACAATCGACACTGGTGCAACCCGATCGACTATCCGACCAGACCTAGTTAGACAGCAACAACTTCACAAGGGCAGAATTTTCTCACTACGGACAGCTACAGGCGAAACTGCACCTGTTCATGGAGAGGTCAACCTCCAGATACAGTTGGGAGACCTTGTGTTCCGACATAATTTTCTGGTCGCGAACATTATGGATGACTGCATTCTCGGAATGGATTTTCTGCGACCACATGGAATCACGTTGGATTTAGGCAAACAGGTATTGAAATGGCAGAATGTCGAAATACTGATGGAAGATCCCAGCGTTCAAGTTCCCAAGATGAATGTAGTGGTATGTACTGACACTAATGTACCGAATTCTTCCGAAAGCATTGTATGGGCCAAGCTCGATGGTGATTCTGGAGATCACCGATCTTATCTGATAGAGCCAACGAAGACGTCCGCATTGCGCAGTTTGATTGTAGGACGAAGCCTTGTAAGATCTTTAAGGAACAGATACGTGCCGGTTAGAGTCCTTAACACCGCAGACTCAACCACGAGCATCAAAGCGGGAGAAGTCATCGGCAGCTGCCAGCCTATTTCCACCATCACCTCTTTGGAAGCTACTCACGACCATCATTGGAGTAGGAGGCAAGGCACAGACAAAACCGGGGAATTCACGTCTGCAATATTGAAGCAGGTCAAATTGCCAGTGCAGCTATTCAAACGAGCCTCTGATCTGGTCACCAAGTACAGTGACATCTTCTCAACAAGCCCGGATGACCAAGGCCGAACGAGTCTGGTAACTCACGTCATAGATACACAGGGAGCCAAGCCGATTCGACAAGCACCGAGACGTCTCCCTATAGCCAAACAAGGAGAAGTGAGCGCGCTGATCTCGGACATGGAAAAACAAGGCGTTATTGAACCTTCTGTCAGTCCATGGGCCGCGCCTGTAGTTCTAGTAAAGAAAAAGGATGGTAGCACTCGTTTTTGTGTCGACTATAGGCAGCTTAACGACATCACTAAGAAAGATAGTTACCCGCTCCCACGCATCGATGACATCATGGACACTTTAGCCGACGCAAAATGGTTTTCTACACTCGATCTCAAGAGTGGCTATTGGCAGGTAGAAATCGACAAGAAGGACCGAGAGAAGACCGCATTTTCAGTTGGGACCGGATTGTGGCAATTTGTGGTGATGCCGTTTGGGCTTTGCAATGCTCCAGCCACTTTCAAACGCCTGATGGAGTACGTGCTACGTGGCCTCACCTGGAAAACCTGCTTGGTGTACCTAGATGACATCATTGTCATCGGGAGAACGTTCGAAGAGCATGTGCGGAACTTAGAAGAGGTTTTCTCCCGATTGCGACTGGAAAATTTGAAACTTAGTCCCGACAAGTGTACCCTTTTTGCAGCTGAAGTAAAATACCTGGGACACGTCGTATCAGCAGAAGGGGTCAAAACACACCCTGAGAAAATTGAAGCCGTGAAAAGCTGGCCAACACCAAGCAACAAGCGCCAACTACGAAGTTTTCTGGGTCTGGCAACCTACTATCGAAGATTCGTCAAAGACTTTGCCAAAATAGCCAAGTGTCTCCATCAGTTAACCGAGAAAAATCGTCCGTATGTCTGGAATGAACAATGCCAGGTAGCCTTTGAGACCTTGAAGGAGAAGCTATGTGAATCACCCGTGCTGGCATATCCGAACCCCGGAAAAATGTTTGTAGTTGACACCGATGCGAGCAACGGCGGTATTGGAGCTGTACTCTCCCAGCAGATCAATGGCGAAGAAAGAGTCCTCTCGTATTACAGTCGAGTTCTTTCAAAAAGTGAGAGGAACTACTGTGTGACCAGGAAGGAGCTATTGGCTATAATAGAGGCCACCAAGCAGTTCCACAAGTACCTATATGGCCAGAAATTTGTTCTTCGAACGGACCATGCATCACTGAGATGGTTGCTCAACTTCAAAAATCCCGAGGGACAAGTTGCAAGATGGATCGAAAGATTGCAGTCATACGACTACGAAATTGTTCATCGGAAGGGCGGAGTTCATGGAAATGCTGACGTCCTATCCCGCCGTCCATGTCCAGCTAACTGCAAGCATTGCCGACGGATTGAGGAAAAGGAACCGCTCGTTGATCTGCGATTGATAACGGC